>JAQQSV010001534.1:27999-56097 GCA_028646515.1 Pseudochirops corinnae
TAATTTTGACGGAATTATTGTCTTCAGAGTGATTTTGAGATTCTTTCTCCATCTGGCACATGCGACTTTTTAAGGCATTCTTCTCCTCATTGGGTTTTTGGGCCTCTTTTGTCATTTGAGTTAGTCTATTTTTTAGGGTGTTGATTTCTTCAGTCATACTGCTGACTCTCTTTTTGTGATTTTCCTGCAACATTCTTATTTCTCTTCTCAATTTTTCTTCCCCTTCCCTTATTTGGTTTTGAAAATCCTTCTTCGGCTCATCTCTAGCTTTAAGGCATTCTTCATGTTTATTGGAGGCCCTTGGTGGGGGCACTCTGGCTACGCTCTCCTCCTCCCTCTCTCTCCCATCATCTTTCTTTTCCCCAAAGAAGGAATCTAGGGTTTGGGAGCTGTTCTTATTTTGCTTCTCATGCTTATTTTTTCTCATGGTTGTTCAGTCCATGATTTTATTAAAAATCTCTGTGGGGCTGTGCTTCCAGAAGGAAAAGCTCTGTTCCAAATTGCTGGGGTCCTCCCGCCTGCCGTGGCTCTCAGGAAGAGGCTGGGAACTCTTCCTATTTACTTCTAGCTGACTGGATAGTGAAGACTCCAGAACCGAGGTCCAAGACCGCGATCCAGATCCAGGCTGCTCAACATGAGAGCTCTTGGCCTGAGAACAATCGCTCAGTCCCCCTGCCATCTGCAGGCCGCGGGCGGGAAGCTATAACGCGGAGGCGGGTGCAAAACCTCTGCCTTTTGCTTTTCCTCTCTGGATTCCTTTTGGCTGGACTGCTTATCTCCCCCTTTCGCAATCCCCACTTGCAGCTGGTGCTAATCCGCTCACCTGAGAGGCTCCTCCACTGCTCCTGTCCAGCTGTCTCCAGGGCACAGCCGCAGCTTCAGGCCAGGCTGGTTTCGCTTCACAGTGCTGATATGGTTCCTCATAGCCGAGCTGATTTTAGTGGGAAGTATCTTTGTGTGTGTTTTGGAGTTCTAGGATTGGTTTAGAGTCCTATTTTATGGGTATTTTGGGGTGGCTATGTGAGAGCTGCGATATGTTGTTGCTGCTGCTACGCCGCCATCTTGGCTCCGCCCCCCCAGTCAGTTATTTCTTATAGAAACGTCTACCTGAATTTATGCATGCTTGTTAGGCTTAGAACATCCAGATGATGTTGTTAGGTCATTACTTACATATTTTTTCCTTTTTTCTGTTTATAAATGTACTTTCCATTTAAAAATTTTTAAAATTCATTTTGAACTTAAATTTAAAAAAGATGAAAAAAGGAGAGTATTTCTATGTAACAGAACAAATAAAAAAAGGATTCAGTATAAAAACATGAATTTCCATTTTTCACTGTTGACTTAAAAACAAAAAAACCTACGTAATAAATACTATACATAATTTTCAAAGCTACCCTGCTTTTCTGTGCTTCCTTCTAAGTTTTCTTTAGTTCTCCACTGAGAAGTTTTAATTTTTTATCTTCCTTCCCTCCCTACCCTGCCTCAGAGAAGGTTACCATTAGATGCACATATGTGTATGTGTATATACACACATATATGCATACATATATACATATGTAAAAACATACGATACATACTTCTATTTATCAATTCTTTCTCTGGAGGTGGATAGCATCTTCCTTCATAGGTCCTTTGTAGTTGATCTGAGTATTTATAACACTCACAGTGACTTGACTACTCAAAGTGACTTGATTGTTCAGAGTTATTCTTAGAACAATATTGCTGTTATTGTGTACAATATTCTCTTGGTTCTGTTCTTCATTATTTCATGCAAGTCTTTCCATATTTTTCTAAAATAAACTAGCTTATCATTTCTTGTAACACAGTAGTGTTTCATCACAATCATATACCACTTTTATTCTTATAAATTTGACAAATTCATGTATTTGAGACATGAGATCTTAATCTAGGAAACTGTCCATAAAAATTTTCTCTAAATTTTGTTTTCCTTCTAATCTTGACTACATTGGTTTTATTTATACAAAACCTTTATAACTTAATGTATTAAAGATTATCCATTTTACACATTTAAGATGTGGTACTGCTAAACCTCCTTCCTTTACATTTATTATTGCATATTTTTCTTGCTAGGTGTTAAGGTAACCATACTTTTCTGATAGAAGTAAAAGTGTCTTTCATTACATTCACAGCTAGGGACTGTTTGAAAGTTCCTGCTACTACAGAATTAGGTTCAGGGAAGGCTCAACTTCATCTCTTTCAGTCAGGCTGATACCAATGATTTCTATAGGTAGATAAAAGCCCAATGGTCATAGCAGCCAAGGTGATCCTGAGAGAGTATATGGTTTAATGAGAAAAGTTCTGGATAAGTACTCTAGGCCTATCTTTTTTCTACTGATAGCTGTGTATACTTATCCTATCACAGTTTTCCTTATTACCTTCT
Source organism: Pseudochirops corinnae (assembly GCA_028646515.1). Classification (NCBI taxonomy): domain Eukaryota; kingdom Metazoa; phylum Chordata; class Mammalia; order Diprotodontia; family Pseudocheiridae; genus Pseudochirops; species Pseudochirops corinnae. The sequence continues at coordinate 30,401 of JAQQSV010001534.1, forward strand.
TGTGCAAGTCCAGTGCATTATAACTGTAAATGCGAGTATGTAGCTCATATTTCAAAAGCTTTAAAGTTTCTAGAGAGCTTTCTTTACATCACCTTTGCAAAGTAATGTAACTACTGTTATTCCTATTTAACAGTTGAGGAAACTGAGTCTCAGAGAGGCTCATTTGCTTGTCCTCAAACACAAAGAAAGTGTCAGAATCAGAACTCAGATTCAGATCTTCTGACTACTGCTACTACTATTACTACTACTACAGCTGCTACTAATTATAGTATTGATAGCTATTATTTCTATAGCACCTTAAGCTCTATGCAAATCTGATACTATTAGATATGCATTTGAATGATGCATATGTGGAATAGCTGTTTAACTTGAATAAATATCCCATGTTCTGATCACTTGTGACTGTAACTTGCAGATTTAGCAGAAGGTTGATATTAATCTTTGACATATATGTGTTCCCTTCCTAGATCATGGAAACAACTGAATGAGCATTTTCTAATCTAGTAAGAGATGGTATAGTCTAGTAAGAAAAGCCCTGGAGGAGTAGGTGGCTAGTCCCAGATCTGCTATTGAAGAGCTCTATGACCTTCAACAGGACACTTAACCTATTTGTCACAATTTTCTCATTTATGAAATAGGGTAATAGCAACTGTCTTCCCTACCTCACAAGACTGTTGTGACGATCAAATGAGATTATAGAAATGAGAGCATATCGAAAGGCCTAAAAGTGACAGTCAGTAGTATTGCTACTGATTTTTATTTATTCATGGGATTTGTCTTTGGAGATGTGCCATATTTTGTTTTGTTATGTAGTTCCTCTGTATGTTCTTGTGTACTTCTACTTGGTTGTTTGTGTTAATGCCGTTAATTACACATTGTAACCCTTTATGGTGGGCCTTGGTTTTTATCTTTAGTGATTAAAACGCAGATCCATTGCCATTTTTATACAAGTAGGCACTTAATTATAAATACAAGATGACAATTAGAATGTATTTGTCACTAGAAACTATATGACATATGCCAAGTCTTCTGTCTGTGAAAAGGTTAAATACTGACACCACTGGAAATTAGCAAATTCAGGTGTTGATCTTATAGCTGTTGTAGTGAGTTTTCCTTTGCTTAATGCAATGACTTAAAGTTTAATCTCTAGAGAATTTTTGTTTCCATTTATTGACTATTTTTCATGGCTCTCTAGAGTACAATTTGCCTCAATTAACAACTTATACCAGATGTGATATTTCCCCTTTATATTGTAAATTCATTTGTCCCCCACAAAAGACCACTCAACAAATGTGGCATATATGATTTTTGTCCAGTGTAATTTTGAGGGTTCATTTTGTTTTATGGACTTGATTGAACATTTTAGCCAAACTAACTGCAAGAAAAGCTAAAGCCCCTCCAGTAGGAGGGGAAAATGAGGTTGAGAATGACAAAACTCACCCCCCAAAAGGACCCAATATTAATCCACCACCACTGGAAATTGTCACCACTCATTAGTCACAGTTTTCAAAGAAGGGCATACCAAAATCAAACTCCTCAACACTATAAGAAATTTATTTGAATCACAATGATTCTATATTAACATCATAAACCTGGTAAAGCATTGAGATGTATAAACAAAGCAAACTCTTTGGATGCTCTTCAATAGTGTGACATTTCTGTACATTTAACATAGCAATGGACTCCCATATGTTGCCTAGGTTCAACTTTCCAGCATATTAATTCTAGCTTGGAAAACAACAAAAATAAATAATAATATTTAACAATTACATAACACTTACTATGTGCTAGGCACTGTGCTAAGAAGTTTACAGTTATTATCTCATTTGATCTTCACAAGAAAACTGGGAAGTAGGTGTCATTATACCCATTTTACAGATGAGAAAACTGAGGCAAACAGGTTAAGTGACTTACCCAGAGTCACACAGTTAGTAAGTGTTTGAGGCTGAATTTGAACTTGGTTCCTTCTGACTGCAGAATAAGTGCTGTCTCTTGTTGCCACCTAGATGCCTATTAGTTAATTTTTGTCAAACCGGGTACTGATGGAAAGATGCTAATTAACTAAGAAGTATTTGAGTACAAAACAGTGTATTAAGTACAGAAAAGATAGAAAACATAGTCCCCACCCTTTGGGAATCCTCTAGTACTAAGCAAACAAGTGTAATTGTTCAAAGAGAATAAATAATGGACACAGTGTCTGGCACATACATAGTAGGCACTTACATGCATGTTGGGTAATCGCATGACTTTTGAAGACAAATTTGTATCTTGCTTTAATGAAAATTTCATCCTTCAAAAAGTAGGAGAGGAGATGCTATTCTGTACCTGATGACTGTCACCAGGAAGGACTGATTGCAAAAGTAGAAATGACAGGAATCTTGGAGACAAATCATTACTCCATCAGTATCAATACAGAAAATGAAAAGTGGCCATGGTCTAGTTTATACAGATATGACATGGCAGACTTTTTAGGTGATTCCATTAGATTTTAGGACATCAGATTTTAAAATGCCCAGAAAAATTATAGGAATATCCAATGATATAATATTTTTCAGGGAGAAGGCCGAAGAGGGATGGGAAATGCTCAAGAATGAAATTCTGAAGACTTGAGCTGATTGCAATGAGGAGGAAGAAAAGGACCTGCCTAAAGAGACCAAAATGGATGCATAGGGAACTCAGTAATAAATTCAGAATTTTGTGCAAAAGATGGAAGTGAGGGCAAGTAACTGAAGATAAATACAAAAGAGTAGCCCAATCCTTTCAGAATTATCAGGAGCATCAAAACCCTGATGTTGGCAGTGCACACTAAGAATGACCAAAATATTTTTAGTTAAATGGGCAATGGCAGAAAGATTAAACAAGGGGGCTAAGATCCTTGCTCAAGGTATGTGGAATGATGAAATGGCTGATGGTGAGAAGGCTGAACTTCCCAACTCTTATTTCACTAATGTTTCCTGTTCTTAGAAGAATGAACTTTGGGCAGAGAAGGTTTGAATAGAAATGATTAGCAAGGAGTGGAAAGACAAGATAGGGGAGGATTTAGGCACCATCTACCTATTCTTATTAAGTTCAAGTGACCTAGACAAAATATATCCTAGGAGTGAACTGACCTATGTGATCATTATATCAGAATTGATGAATATCTATATGTATAAATGTGTGCACATACACACACCCATACCTAGATGTATATATGTAGACATTTACTTATGTGTGTGTCACATATCATATATGAATATGAGCCATAGTTTCCTCCTTGAACATCAATTACATTTGCCTATTGAACATTTTAAACTGTATGTGTTAGAGACATTCTATTTCAACATGTCTAAAAGTTAACTTACTATCTTTTACCCAAACCCTCCCTTTTCTAAACTTTCCTATTTCTGTTGAAAGTATAATAATCCTTCCAGTATCCTTAGTGTTTAACCATCTTATTTTAGCCTTCTTATTCTCCTTTATCCCATATATCTACTAAGATACCAGATCCTGCAGTGGCTTCCTAATTGGTCTTTTTGATTCAAGTCTCTTCCCACTTCACTACATCCTGTATATTGCTGCCAAAGTAGTTTTACTTCTGCATACAAATCTGACTCTGCAACTTCCCTGCTAAATCAACATCAGTGGTTTTCCTTTGTCTTTAGGACAAAATAGATAAACTTCTCTGCTTGACTTTTAAAGCCTTCCACAATGTTATTCCAGCCTATCTCCCTACCCTCATTATACAGTACTCCCTGTTCCTGTTCTCTGTGATCCAACCAAATTGACCTTCTTTTGGCTCTTCACATGATTGTTTTACTTCTTCTCTCTGTGCCTTTGCACTGGCTGTGCCACATGTGTGAAATGCACTCCCTCCTTATTTCTGCCTCATAGAATCTCTTCTTTTAGAGTGCAGTGTAAATGCCTTCTACTGAATCCTTCCCAAACTACTTTGTTTTTATTTTTAATTATTCTCTTTGCTATTTATTCTTTATTTTCTTATATATGTACTTATCTCCCCCTGTAGAATGTAAGGTCAAAAGTAAGAATTATTTCATTCTTTATTCATTTACCTTCAAAGTCTAGCACAGCACCTGGCACATAGTATGGACTTAATACATACTAATTTTTATAAAGCTCTAATAGTGTCATACACCTCCTCTTCCATCTCTAAATTTAACAAGTATATCATTTATGTCTTACTATTAAAAGAAAGAGTGCAGAACTTGTAGTCACAGCACTTGCATTTATGTCTGCTATTTAATATCTTTATGACCATCGTGAAGTCTCTTGATCCCTCATGGCTCCAGTATCCTTATCTGTAAAATGTGGGAATTGGATTAGACCCCTTATTGCTATCTTCAAATATATGCTACAGTGAGGTAGCTTTACATATGTTGCAGAAAATGCCACCAAGGAGAGATCCTTGGGATATTCCATCTGAGACCTTTCAAGGTGACACTGATGCATTATTAAATACTGTTTAGATCTAGTCATTCAACCAGTTCAGAATCTGCCTAACATATCTGTCATGACTACAAGAACAGCTGAGAGACTTTTTCAATTATTTTCTTAATCTCTCAATATGTTCTGTCTATGGCACTCTGCTGACCTACTCAAGCTAGTATCCTTTCTAAAAAGGAAATGAGGTTAGTGTGATATGACTGGCACTTAAAAATTTATTTTTCTTATATTTTTATAGATCTTTTTTTATATCACCAAAATTTCTTCCATTATTTCTCTGCTTCTGCTAGAGAGCCATCCCATATAACAGATAATATTTTTTAAATTAAAAAAAGCAAAACCAGTTGAAAAAGTCTGAAAACTTATGTGGTATGTCACACCCATGGGCTCCCCATCTCTGCAAAGGAATGGGGTGTGTATGTCTTCTCATGTCTCTTCCCTGAGGATATGCTTATTCTTTGGAATTTTGCAACATTCACTTTTGTTTCTTTTGCGGTCATTCCTTCCATTTATGTTGTCATAGGCATTATGTATGTTATTTTCTTGGCTCTGTATTAGATTGTGTAAATTTTTCCATGTTTTGCTGTATTCATCACATTTGGCATGTCTTACAGCAGAGTAATTTTCCATTCATGTATCACAGTTTGTTACACCATTCTTCAGTTGATGAGCATCTGCTTAATTTCCAGTTTTTTTGCTATTGCAAAAAAGTGTTGTGATGCATATTTTGGTATTATATGATGACTTTCTCTTTATCCAAGGCCTCATTGGGATATAAGCCTTATGTCAGAATCTTTGGGTAAAAGGGTATGAACATTCTAGTCACTTTACCTGCATAATTCCAAATTGCTTTCCAAAATACTGGTATTATTTCATAGTTCCACCAGGAATACACTAGTGTGCCTGTCTGCCCACAATAACTTCAGTGTTGACTATCCTCATGTATTGTCATTTTTGCCAATTTTTGGGATGTAAAGTGAAACTTCAGGAGTGTTTTGATGTTCATTTCTTTTATTATTAATTTGGAGCATTCTTTCATATGTCTGTTGTTAATGTATGACCTATACTCGATGCAACCACGTTAGCTATTAGTGACTACTACTTTATTTTCTAAGTATTCACAATCCTTCGCTCTAAGAATGGAATATGGTCTAAATATCTTACCAGAAGTAGTAAACTCATGTTTTCTCACCTGTAAAATAAGAATAAGAGTAATGGTAATGGACATTCATATACTGTTTAAAAGCACTTTGTATACGTGATCTCATTTGATTCTTAGAACAACTCTGTGGGATAGATTCTACAGGTACTATTATTCCCATCTTATAGATGAGGCACCTAAAGCTAAGAGGCTAAGTGTCCTGTTCATGATCACATTGTTAGGATGGCATATTCAAGTCCAGTACTCTTTTTTTAAAAATTAATTTATTTATTTACTTTTAGTTTACAATATTCAGGTCCACAATCCTTTGTGTTTCAAATTTTCTCCCCTTCCTCTCCTCCTTCCCCCCACCATGGCGGCTTGCAATCAAATATAGGATCTACAAATACCTTCACATTAAACATTAGTCAGGTTGTAAAGAAGACTTATAACCGATGGAATGAACAATGGGAAAGAGGAAACACAACAAAACAAGAAAAAGAAAGAGAGCAAGTAGTTTGCTTCAATTTGCATTCAGACTCCATAGTTCTTTCTCTGGATGTGGACATCTCTTTCCATAATGAGTCTTTTGGAGTTGTCTTCTAACCTTACATTGCTGAGAGGAGTCCAGTCTATCAAAATTAGTTGTCACACATACGTTGTGTCTATAATTGTGTGTCTGCTCTTTTCACTCAACATCAGTTTATATAAATCTCTCCAGGTTATTATGAAGTCTGTCTGCTCATCATTTCTTATAGCACAATAGTATTCCCTTACATTCATATACCACAACTTGTTCAGCCATTCCCGAATCGATGGGCATCCCCTTGATTTCCAATTCTTTGCCACCACAAAATGGCTGCTATAAATATTTTTGTACATATGGGTCCACTTCCCACTTCTATGAACTCTTTGGGATACAACCCTAGAAGTGGTATTGCTGAGGCAAAGGGTATGCACTTATTTATAGCCCTTTGGCATAGTCCAGATTGCTCTCCAGAATGGTTGCATCAGTTCACAACTCCACCAAACAATGCATTATTGTTCCAATTTTTCTACATCCTCTCCAGCATTTATCATTTTCCTGTTTTGTCATCTTAGCCAATCTGACTGGTGAGATGTGGTACCTCAGAGTTGTTTTGATTTGCATTTCTTGATCAGTAGTGATTTAGAGCACTTTTTCATATGTTATAGATATCTTTAATTTAATCCTCTGAAAACTGCCTGTTCATATCCTTTGACCATTTATCAATTGGGGAATGACTTGTTTTCTTCTAGATTTGACTCAGTTCCCTGTATATTTTAGAAATGAAGCCTTTATTAGTGACACTGGTTGTAAAAATTCTTTCCCAATTTTCCACAAGTCCAGTATCCTTTCAAGCACCATGTTGCATGGCAAGAATACCAATACTTTTATTTCACACTTAATAGAATCCAATGAGATAATGTATATAAAGAACTCTATAATTTTTTCAGTATTCAGAAATATTGAGATTTTTCCAGTGTTTAGAAATACGTAGAGAAGATCCATGATTTTGTCTGTTATGAATACTCCCTTTGTCCACACAGATGGCAGTCTTCAGGTCCTGCTGTAGCTTAAAAATTCAACACCCTGTGGCCAGACCATTGATGAGTTTTTACAGCTTAATTGGTTCTAGCATTGTTGGGGTAGAAGATGCCATCTCTCATTTGTTCTTTTCTTGAAACATTTGTAGATTGGTTGGACCTGCCAGAACTTGTACTATGCTGGCTTAGCTTTAGAGAGCCCAGGTTCATTGACCTCTAGGCTAAAGAGTTTTTATAACTTCATAGGATGAAATAGACAAGTTATTCTCAGAAAAAAAAATTTCAGAGAGATTAATACTGAGAGAGATGAGGAGATGAAAAAGTGGGGAGGAAGGAGGTGCTTGATGTGCACATCCTGTTGATATGTAGCCTAACCTTTGGATCAGACTAAATTATTACCTCTTTTTACTACTCTTTGAAAATGTTCATAGCAATTTAAAATAATTCTGTCTGCCCTGGCAAGAAGCTTTTATTTTCAAACTTTAAAGTTTATTTTTAAAGAAAGATGTATTTTCCCATTTAATCCTAAAGATTTTGTACATGTCAGAAATCAAAACTTTTATTTTAAAAATTACTTTCAGATCTCAAGGAGAATGTTGGCTTATCTAAGTACCTGTGTTTGAATTTCCCTGTGATACAGAAACACAAACAGATTGCTAGATCTTTGTTCTTTCTGAATTCAGGGTTATTTCTTTTCTACACAGCCTGAAAGTAACAATCTGAAACTGTTGACCTGGAGGCAGTATGGTGTGGTGGAAAGAGCACTAGATAGAACATCAGATTGCCTTGATTCTGGTTTCAGCTTTGTCACTAAACTAGAAGTAACATGTCGCCTTGTACAATTCATCAATAAGCTTTTTTTTTGTTGCCAAACAGTGAAATTACTATACTTTATTTCCACCCACTAAATTTCCATTTTAATTTCTGAATATTGCAAATTATAACACTCACATTATAACCTCTAAAGGGGCTAATTTATAAAAGCAGTGCCTATCAATTATGAATTTTCCATAACATTGATAAAATGGTAAGAACTAATTATGATGACTTCAGAAATTAAGATGCCTTGGACAAATCATTGATATGTTGAGATGATATTTTAGAAAACATAACAGGTTCTAATTATGACTGAAGTGAGATAATGAAAACGATCATAGTAAGGACCTTAACCTGACAAGCTCCATGGTTTAAGAGTATATTGTGCCTTGAGATTTCACCTCTGATTGGTCCAGCTCCATTGCATTGCAGCAAGCATTTATTAAGAGATCACTGTTTGCCTGTCATTGCGCTAAGTGCTAGTGATACAAAGAAAAAGCAAAAATAGTCCCTTTCTTCAAGGAGTTTATACTCTAATAGGCAAGATAGCATTTACTTAAGTACAGAGAAGATGGAAGATAGTTTTAGAGGGGAAGGCCATCTATAGGAGGAAGCCTTAGAGTTGAGTCTTAAAGAAAACTAGGAATTCTAAGAGTTGGAAGTTAGGAGGGAAAGTATATCAGGCATAGGGAGGACAGTCCATGCAAAAGCATGGAGATAGACAATAGAATGCTGGGAGTGAGACCAAGCAAGCAGGCCAAGAAGACTGGACATGGGTTCAAGTCTTTTATCTGATAAATACTTGTCAGAATGACCCTACCATGTCACATTAATCTCTCAGTTCCCCAAACAACTAAGACTTTACATTTCAGAACAGATGCTGATCTGCATAGAAAGAAAGAACTTCCTCATCTAGGGGTTCCTTATACCTATGAAAATCACAAGTCTAGTCTCCTTCTTCTCCCCCTCCAATACCCCTCTTCCTGCAAAAATCTTGGGCACATATTCTTTAGTTATCAGTTGATATTCCTAAAGCTCAGGAGGTGTAGCCATGTCATTGCCTTGCTCAAAGAGCTCTTGCTTCCGATTGCTTCTAGGACAAAAATAACAGATTCCTTTGGCATTTGATGCCTGTTATCATTGGCCCAACCTTCTTTTCCAACCTCATTATAAATTACTCCCCTTCACTTCCCTCTGCATTTTAGCCAAATTTAGCCAAGTTCTACTGTTCTTCATGCACAAAATTCCTTATCTTTTCTCCATGTCTTTGCATAGACTGTCCCCCAGGCCTGGAATCTCCTTCCTCACATCCCCTTGGTAGAATCCCTAGATTCCTTCACAGCTCTGCTTAAGTGCCCGTTCTTCCTGCCTCTTTTCCTGATTACCACTAGTTGCAAGTTCTGTCTCTCTAACTTACTTTGCACTTACTTTGTATACATTTTGTTTACTTATTGTGTGTGTGTTATTTCTCCCTCAGTAAAATGTCATTTCTTTAGAGCAAGGACTTTTGTTTTTGCCTCTATTTGTACCTAGCCAAAGTGCCTGCCACAGAGCAGGGGCTTAATAAATGCTTGTTGAATGAATGGATTCCTGCATGAATCATTGACCACTTTGTAGAGCTACTGTTTTGCTTCTGAGTGTTTGTCTTCTCTCTAAAGCCAGGTGGTAAGCCTCTCTGTTTTTGTTTTTGTTTTTTTGCTTTTTGGAGGGCAATTGGGGTCAAGTGACTTGCCCTAGGTCACACGGCTAGATTTTGTGTTAAGTGTCTGAGGCTGGATTTGAACTCAGGTCCTCCTGACTCCAGGATTGGTTCTCTATTCACTGCGCCACCTAGCTACCTAGCTAAGCCTCTCTGGAGGCAGGGATATGTCTTACGTCTTTGTATACTTCTCAGTACCTAATGCTGTAGCATCCAAAGGAATGGTTGTTTGTTGATCTTTGCAGATTGAAGAACTCTGAGATAAAAGGGTGAGAAAGAAAACTATTGTTACTCAGGAAAGTTTTGAAAGCTATGTTTAGCTATACATTTTCAAAGTAATTAAACATCCTTGTACTTACTCTTTCTTACAATCCAGAGTGTTCAAATAATATGTAGCAAGGCAAGAAAAAGCAACTCTCTCAGACCCTTTCTTGCAATTTAATTTTGAGATAGCAAAAAAACTCCACAGAATTTAGCCCAAATAAGTATCATTTAACTTAAGTAATTATACTTCATGTTCATGAGCACATGCAACTAATTCATCATGCCTTTAATTATGGAAATATATCTTTGATGCTTGCCCAATATCTAATAGCTGAGGAGGAGGAGGAGGAGGGGGAGGAAGAATGGAAGGGGGAGGAGGAGGAGGGGGAAGAGGAAGGGGAGGAGGAGGAGGAGGATAGGTAACATTTATATAGCGCTTGCTATGTGCCAGGTACTGTGCTAAGTGCTTTACAGTTATTATCTCATTTGAACCTCACAACAACACTGCGAGGTAGTGCTGTTATTATCCCCATTTTATAGATGAGGAACCCAACAAACAGAGGTTAACAGTGACATGCAGCTTGGAAGTGTCTGAGGCCAGATTTGAATTCGGGTCATTCTTACTTCAGGAGCAGCGCTCTGTCCACTGAGCCACCTAGTTGCCCCTGATATAACTAATCTAAGATTCTAAAGATCTAACTGATTTACTAACATTGCCTTATTGGGGGTGGGAGAGGGAGGTAAAACCTCTATTATGCATTTTAAGAAAAAGAAGTCAGTAAGACTGAAATTTTTTTATAAAATGTGCTTCAGTTACAACCTAATTTCTTTTAAGGTAAAGATCTTGAAATCCTCTCATTTCCTTTTCTTGGCACAGAAAACCCCGATTTTTTTTTTAAAGGGTTATCCACTTCCATGAAAAACATCTTCAGTTTTTGACCTTTTAGAGCAGTGGTTCTCAACCTGTGGGTCGCGACCCCTTTGGGGGTTGAATGACCCTTTCACAGGGGTCACCTAAGACCATGGGAAAACACATATTTCCAATGGTCTTAGGAACTGAGACACCACTCCTCTATTGGTCTCCAGGTGGGTCCACCCACATGGTTGAGAAGCACTGTTTTAGAGTATTGCCACTAAAGACTTTTTTCAAAGGCAAATTGCATTTTTGCAAATATAGGTATAAATGATACCATCTCTTGGTACACCACGGTCTGGGTAGAAGTCTGCCTCTCTTTTCTGGGCACCAACCATAGTCAGAAAGGGTAGTCCCCAACACACCAAGAGTGTCATTATGTGAATAAATGGAAGGTAGGAGAGTCACCAAACTGTGATTAACCCTGTGTTAATGGTATATAATGTTCTATTGTTTTTTGAACCAATCTAGATAGTATCTGAACCATTTTCTTCCCTGCTACAAGCAGGGTTAGCCAAGAGAGTTAGAAATGACTCATTCTTCAGCAGTTACCATTATATAAGTAAATGACTCAAAGATTTTCAGTAATGCAGACTTTTCCTATCCATTTCCCTGCTAAGGTACCACTTTTTTAGATTGGTAGCCATATTACTTGTTTGGCATAGAGTAGTAGGCACATACTTTGAGGCATGTGTGCAACCATTCAAAGAGCCTCTGTGTAGACCCATTCACTCATGGGAGGCCATGACAGATGTGTATTTACTTCAATACAGTGCTGGTGGTTGTTATTAAGGAATAGACTGGCCTTATTCATTCTTATGTATCTCAACATGAATAAACTTGTAGAAATGTGGTGTTTTCACTTGGCTAGTAAATAATACTGTCTACAATCAGGCTTGAGAAGCAGCTGGCGATTAACAGTCTTTGTATTTCAGGGATGAACGGAATCAGTCCATCATTGTAAGTGGAGAGTCTGGTGCAGGAAAGACAGTCTCTGCTAAGTATGCCATGAGATACTTTGCAACTGTGAGTGGTTCTGCCAGTGAGGCCAATGTTGAAGAGAAGGTCCTGGCCTCTAATCCCATTATGGAGGTAAGGTAGCAGCATCCTCAGCCTTCACTGCTGAACATGGTGCTGCTCTTGTTAATTATGCCCAGGATAAATATGAAGTACATAAATAATGTAGTACTTCAGGATAAAATTAGTAATAAAATATGAGGTCTGTTTTTTATTTGGAAAATTAAATTATGTACATAGGGAGGGATATAGGTAATCAGTGAAAATTCTTACAAGTAGACATTTTCAGTAAGGCTAATACAGCCTCAGTGAGCTTAAGAAATATTCATATATACTTATTTTAGGTTAGGGATGTCCAAATTTTTCACTAGTAGGCTACAACATTAGAAATTAATGTGTTTGGATCACATATATTTAATTATAAAATTAGTTGCATTCAGCTATAATGACAATTAATATTTGATCTAAATGTACTAGTGTGACAACTAATGGAAGTTACTTACAGGGTAATAGAATCAGGCACATGGTTATACCCTACTTTATATCTACTAGTTACATGGGTTAAAACATTTTTATTTTGTTAAAAAATCTTAGGTGAGTTGTACCTGAGATTATATGAGAAACTTATACCTTACACTATGTGCCCCATGAATTTCACCCCAAATTCATTCATTTCCTGTAAGTGGAAAGGAGTGATAACTCGTCTTGTTAAAGCTTTTATTTTTCCAAACAAATATACTATCACATCTAGTTTACAATATCATGGGAGTCTAAGTGTTTGGATTCACTGAAGTTTTCCCTATCCCATATTACATAAATGAAATGTGTTTTGTGATATTTTGTGGTGTTATTTATTCTTATTTATACCTTTGCCAATATACTGGCAAAATTATAAATTTTGCTTATAAATTAATGAGTTACAGGAGGGTCTTGCTTTAATTGACTGCTTCTGCAGTATCTAGTTAGAGTGATTCTTCCCTTTCTCCCCCTGAAAATATTATTTCTTACAATAAATGCTGAACTCAGCTTTCTCTGTTATGATTGTTATATTATAGTAATTAAAATTTTTTCCTTTCAACTTTTTTTGACACTTTCATGCTGTTTTCTTGTCTGTCATGATTTTAGCTTAGAGAAGGAAATAAGACAATACTATTATTTTCAAAACTTAAATGATCAGATTAGTAACAATATGAGACTTACAAGAGGAAGAATTTTTACGAAAGAGAATCTTGTAAATTAGAAATACTTATGTGAAGTAAAAATGTATATGCACGAGAGAAAATGGTACTCATTTTGTATTGGTAAGAGAACTTAAACATTTCAACATTAGCATTTCTAGGATTATTAATGAAGTAATGTGTTTATAAGAAAAATGGCTGTTTTGGAAGAAGCACAGTTAAGTGAAGAAAAATAATACTCATTTGGATACAGAGTAGTGAATGCTTCCAATTAGAATTTCATGTCAATATTTTTTATCCCTTCTTTCTTCTTCGTCAAGCCTTTCTTGTTACCCAAAGCACAAATGAAGTTAAAACTGGTCTAACACAACTGGGGCACAATGGGTTTTGGCAGTAGTCTTTCCCAAGGTAAATGTGCCTGGTTTGCAGTGCTGTGTGGCGTTTGAAAATGATGATATGTCCTAGTCATCCTTAGGATCATCCCTTGGCTCAGCCTGATTGTCACTATAGTTGTGATGTAAAGACATAGATTTGTTGGGAGAGCTGATCAGCTTCCTGTGAGATATGGAAATGTGGTTGAAAATAGCATGTAAATGAAAGAAAGCAAAAAATGTGTATTTTGAAAGAGAGTGATCAAGAATCTCAGATATGTTCAAGTTTTTGAAGCAAACGTTCATTTTCTCAAAGGGTCCATTTCAATTTCTGGATGAATGCTGGTAGATTACACTTTTACTAGAATTGGTTAAATAGTGACTATAGAACTAACTAGTTATTGGTTTGGATTAAGAAAAAACAAAGTTATATTTTGCTCCCTCTCATTGTCATGCCTATTTCTAGCCTAATTTTCAAAAATAACATCTTGGCACCTAGATTGGCTTGCCATGACTAGGTTTGTGTATCATTCGGGCTGCTGGTCCTAATATGAGAAATCTCATCTAAAACTACACCAAGAAACATTGTCCATTCTAGTTGTATACCAATGAAATTTCTTGTATTATGTTGAGTGGGAACTAGGCAAGAGCTCCTGTCAGGGCCTCCTGTCATTTGAGAGATCCTTGCGAACCTTGCAGGAGCTAGACAGTATAACCAATCTGAATGATTTGTAATGGAACATCTGGAAGCTTGCTTCAGAAAGCATGTTCATTTTCCTTTCATTTCAGTTGTTCTTCTGTTGGTAGGGATGCTATAAAGCTTCAGGATGGCCATAGGGATTGCTCAGAGAGGGAGAGGAGGAAAAGAGGGAAAGGGTGGAGGGATTAGGTAACTGGATTTAACTGAATGCTGACACCTGCAAAAGGGACATGGATTAGGAATAAGGGTAAAGAGAAATAATTTTTATTACTAAATAACAGATCTGGAACCTTTCCTTTTGAAATGTGAAAAAGGAATATGCCGCCAAAGAGTGCAGAAGAATGGGTTACAGGGAGAAAGGTCAGACAGTGCTTCAAAACTTCACATCTGTGAACCAGGTCTATCTAACTATGATATGAACAGTGTCAGGTGCAGAATTTCAGTCCTTTAGTTGGGATAATAAATATTCAATGGATAAGTTCCTGAAGGAATTTATCCTGTTGCTTGTAATTATAGGGATCATAGTTATAAAGCTGGCAGGGACCCAAGAGATCACCTAGTTGAGCCTCTTCATTTTATAGAAGAGGAAAGAGTATGAAAATGACTTGCCAGCAACACAGAGCTATTAAATGTCTGAGGCAGGATTTGAACTTGAGTCTTTCTGACTACAAGCCCTGCACTTAATCTACTATGACCTTGGTTCTTACTGTATACTACTTACACGATAATGAACAAAGACATATCTGCTGATCCTGTTTTCTCACATTATTTTTTCCTTTCCCTAACTTTAAACCCTGATTTTTTTCTTTTCAGAAATGGATGCATTAGAAAATCATGGGAGTATTTGAACTCTAGTTCCCCATCATTGCAGCAATCTTGTTTAATCTGAGAGATTAATAGTAGAGATTTTTATCTTCATTTACTTTAGAATGTGGTTTATGGAGGATGAGGATTGTTGATACATTGTCTTTGAATCCCCAATAATGAGCACAGTGTCTGGCACTTAATAAGCTCATAAAAATGTTTCCTGATGAATTGATGTGGAATGTTGATTCATTCAGAATCTCCCCAAAGTCAGTTGCAAATTTAATTAAATTCTAGATCTCCTGAAATTTTTCTTCTTTTACAATTTCTTGTTGTTTGGAATAAATAACTACTTCACAAGACTGGTGTCAAAATTTTAAGAAGGAGTGATTGAAAGGTGATCTTTACATTTGTTATTTCCTTTTACTCAAAATCTTCAGGTTTGGGGTTTAAAATCATGGAATCCTGTAGCTTGAAGAGATCTTTAGAGATCATTAATTTCAGATTTCCTATTTTTGAAACAAGGAAATGGAAGCACAAAAAATGAGAATTGCTAGAAGAAGATTTGCTGCAGTTCTTATAGCCAGATTCTAGCCAGTGCTAAAATCATGATTTGGAGCTCCTTACTCCCATTTATTGTCCTTGGCGCTACATCAGCCTAAATTCTGAAAGTGCCTTCATCCAGGGGGGAAAAGGAACAAGCATATGCTAAAGTCTCTGTTCACATATATTCCTCACAAGGTTAGATGCAATTTTCAAGGGCTTGCAGACCTTATTCCAATGCAAAGGATTGTGACAAAAATAGAGCACTAAGCTTTGTCAAATTTGTAAATTTTAATCCATGAAATTTCCTGAGTAAAAAGATTTATATGGTGGTCAAATTACTTTGTACTGTTTCTTCACTATTTTTTCCCTTGTTTTAAAAGAAAAAAAATTATAGGTTTTGTTTTTTTTGACCAAGGAGCAAAATATACATAACTTTCATTTTAAAATCATATTATAATTTGGAAGAAAATTATATTCTCTGCAACTTTCTAGTAGAAATAAGATGATACTTTTCACTATAGATATAAATTGCCATACTTATAGACATACTTTTAATTCAAATTTTACATAAACTTTATTTAACAGTGAGTGATTATTTGCAAATAAGTTCATGAGTCTATAAGCAAGAGCTTATAAGAGGATTAGGAAGGATAATTTACAAGAAAATTTGTGTTTCAATAAAATATGCATTTATTTAAAATAAAACATTTGAATAAGCTCTATTAGGTACAGTAGAGAAAAACCTACTGTATGGGCCAGGAAGACTGAAACCCAATAGCCAAGATGCTCTGGTGACTTCTGTTCTGCCCTCTCCCAACCTGCTTTTAGGTAGAAAAGCTTTCTGGTTTTTATAGATGTTATGGTTAAATGTTCTTTGACAATTATTCGATTGTTATCTACAAGTTTTTCTCTGACAAGTAACTTGTTAGATATAGTCTTATATAATAAGTGAAATTGGAAAACCATAGTCAATGATATTTAGAGGTACAAAAATGGTGCCCCTCCAAAAGGTGAAGGTGCCTTTTCAAAAACTGAGTCCAGTTGTCTTCCAGAATCCTCTTATAAATTTTATAAATGCCAAAAATTCTTGATATATTTAAGCCATTAAGTTCTTGTTCTTCTACCTCCTAGTCAATTGGAAATGCTAAAACCACAAGAAATGATAATAGCAGCCGTTTTGGGAAATACATTGAAATTGGTTTTGATAAGAGATATCGAATTATTGGTGCCAACATGAGAACTTATCTTTTAGAGAAATCCAGAGTGGTGTTCCAGGTAAGATGGGTTGTATGGTTGATATTAATTTATGGGGACAGAAAATTAGTTCATTTTTATGTGCTATTAACATATTGTGAGAGTCATGTGCTGGAAGAGTAGAGCTTGCCTTGGAGTTAAGAAAACCAGGGTTTAAGTCTCATCTCTGACACAATAAAGGCTACATGACCTTGAATAAGTCATTTAACTTCTAATTGTCTAGGCAGCTTTCTAAGATCAGAAGTTACAGAGCAGATGATGATCGACCATCTATCTGATGGTAAGGGAAGTTTCCTCAGTGGAAGTTCTCTATATCAACAAAGTCAAAAGCTTCTTCCTTCAATTCCCCAAAAGGACACATGCGCACTCACGCACGCACGCACACACGGTGATATGTATGTATATATGCATGTATTTGTAAGTTTATATAAAAATAATAGATAAAGTTTATATAACACTTTAATGTTTGAGTATACTGTATAATATTATCTCACTGGATCGTCCCAAGAACTCTATGAAGTAGATACTGTTAAAAATCTACATTTTATAGATAAAAATAAAGTTAAGAAAGGTTAAGGTACCTGCCCAAATTCATATAACTAACTTTTCTCATATATCTGTAAATATATGCACATGAATGCATCTATGCATGTATGTATGTACACACATGTATGAAAACGTGTATGTATATGTGTATATATTACTGATTTGAAACATTTTGGGGAGAAATTTTTGTGTTTCTTCTAATTACACGTACAAAGAATTTTTAACATTTATTTTTAAAAGTTTGAGTTCCATATTCTCTCCTTTCTTCTTATGCCCCTCTGGTTAAGAAGGCAAGCAATTATATATATATTTATATATAACAATTTTATATAGATTATAGATGAATAGTCATGCAAAAAGTATTTCCATATTAGCCATATTGTGAAAGAAAACAGACCAAAAAGAAACCAAGAAAAGTAAAGAAAGTAAGAACAAGTATGCTTCAATCTACATTTAAACTCCATCAGTTCTTTCTCTGGAAGTTGATAATATTTTTCATCATAAGCCCTTCAGAATTGTCAGCATTGTCTTGCTGAAAATAGCTAAGTCATTCATAGTTGATCATAATACAATATTGCTATTACTGTGTACTATATTTTCCTGGTTCTGATTCATTCACTTTGCATCAGTTCATGTAAGTCTTTCCAGGCTTTTCTGAAAACATCCTATTCACCATTTTTTATAGCACATTAGTATTCCATCACAATCAATACCACAACTTGTTCAGCCATTTCCCAAGTGATGGACATCCCTTCAGTTTCCATCTTTGACACTACAGAGGACTACTATAAATATTTTTGTATATATAGATCCTTTTCCTTTTTCTTTGTTTTCTTTGGAATACAGACCTAGTAAGTGGTATTGCTAGATTAAAAGATATGCACAGTTTTGTAGCCTTTTGGGCATAGTTCCAAGTTGCTCTTCTGAATGGTTGTATGAGTTCACAGCTCCACCAGCAGTGCATTAATGTCTTATTTTTTCATAAGCCCTTGGAGCATTTTTTCATGTGGCTGTGAATAGTTTGTAATTATCACTATCTTTTGTTAAGAATACATGTCCTACCCATAGTTGTGAGAGATTATATAATCTGTCTTCCTTCATTTTTTTCAATAGGATTTTTTTAGCTTTAAGGTCACATATCAGTTCAGAATGTATTCTAGAATATGGTATGAGGTGGTGGTCTAAGCTTAATCTACTTCATTCTAAATCAGTTCTAGAGCATATTTTGTAAACTTTCTCTCCTCCTCAGTTCCATTTCCCCCACACTTAAAGCAGATTGACTTAGTCTGTTACTTCCCTGAGAAAACTGAAACTTTCCAACATAAATTTCCTTAACCTTCTTTCATTCAAAACTTCTTAAAATTATCGTTAATTGTCTACTCTTTGATAATAGAAGAGATGCCCCTCTTCATCCCTATGGTTAATTCATGTACCTTTGATCTCATTTCTTCTCATCTCCTCCAGGACTTTTCTCTAGCACTTATGCTATCCCTCTCATGTATCTTTGATTTTTCCTTTGCCTCTTACCGTTTGTTTACATACATTTATGTTTGTATAACCTTAAATAAATACTTCTTTTGACCCTTCTGTCCTATCTAACCTATCATCCCATCTCTTTGCTTGTGCTAAACCTCTTGGGGAAAAAAATATCTTTTATCTAATGCTTCCATTTCCTCTTTATTCTCTATCTACTTAATCCCTTACAATCTGGTTTTTGTCCCTACCACTCTAATGAATCTACTCCCTTAAAAATAATCAGTGACCCCAAAGCCAGTTAACTTTTTTCAGTCCCTAGCCTCCTTGATTTCTCTCCTGCTTTTCACATGCTTGACTACTCCATGCTACTGGATTTTCTTTCATTTTTTTAATTTCAGAAACACCCTGTGATTCTTATTTTTTCTCTTACTTCTCCAGGCTCCATTTTTTTGTCTCCTTCACTAGTGTTTCATCTTTTTCCCAGTCATTTGGATGTTCAAATATTTAATCTCTGTCCTTCTTTTCTTTTTCTATATTCTTTGCCTCACTAATCTCATTCAATTAACATGATTAAACAGATGACCCTTAAGCCTTAAATCCATTCTTCACCTTTCTTCTGAGTTCCAGATTCATATCTCTGTCTTCAAGTTATCTTATTCTGCATGTCCCACCAGGACCTCAAGCTCATCATGTCCAAAATCAAACTTATTATCTTGCCCCCAGACCTGTTTGAACATCAGGTTTTAATATTGATATTTGTCACACAGTGATTCATACTTTCTCCTGCATTCAAATTCTTGGAGTTCCCTTTTTATTCTTCCTTCTCTTTAATCTATTGTATCCAATTCAAACAGTTCTCATTATTTCTACCTCCACAA
Organism: Pseudochirops corinnae; assembly: GCA_028646515.1. Lineage (NCBI taxonomy): Eukaryota > Metazoa > Chordata > Mammalia > Diprotodontia > Pseudocheiridae > Pseudochirops > Pseudochirops corinnae. The sequence goes on from JAQQSV010001534.1 coordinate 50,013, forward strand.
AATCCTTTGCAACTCTCCCCTTACCCCACCTGTGATCTCATTACCAATCATTTGTACTACTGTAATATGCTTTTCAGTCAACAAACATTTACTAAGTTCCTATTATGTACCAGACACTATGCAAAGCTCTAGGGCAGAGGTTCCCAAACTTATTTGGTCTTTAAAATAAAAAAAATTACTCAGTGCCCACTTGGAAATCTACTTTTTTTTGCACCATTTAAAAAAATTATAAAACTTTTTTTAAAAAATGATGCATCTTAAATTTAATAATTTATTGTAAATTTGTGGTTTTTTTCCTGTGTTGAAATTTTGATGACCCAATATTGCATGATGTAACCATCTTGTAAAAAAGTCATTACACACACATATTCCTGCCGATGCATGCTGGACTTCCTGACAATGCATGATATGCTTGCCTGCCAACATTTACTTGTTAAGACCTGTTGGCAGCCTTTACCACTGATCCATTATAACTTGCATTCATATGTTTATTTGGAAAATAATGTAATCACTATGACTTTAACTCTTTTATAAAACAGATGAAACATATATGAACAGTTTTTCAAAATTTTCTTATCTTTTCCTCTTTCCTTATGCTTTCACTGCTCCTTTATTTTTACTCAATGTCCCCCAATTGCACCCAAGGCTACTCATCCCCCTGGATCATTGCAACAACCCCCAGGGAGCAGTATCACCAGCTTTTGAGAACCTCTGCTACAAAAAGAGGCAAAAGACAGCACCTGCCCTCAAGGAGCTCCCAGTCTAATGGGGGAGAAAGCAAGCAAAGAAATATGTACAAATAAGCTATATAAAGATAAATTGGAAATAAAAGAGGAAAATACACTGGAAATAAAAATTTCAACCATTACATTATCCCTGTTTCAATCGATTCTTTATCCTACTATTAGAATAATTTTTCTTGTATGTCCCCCATTAGAATCTAAGATCCTTGAGAGCAGGGACTATTTCATTTTTGTTTTTGCATTCCCAATAGCTGGCACATAGTAGATGTATGTATACGTAAGTATGTATGTATGGATTTATTGAATATTATGTACAAATACAGTTGAAGAAGAATAGGTAGGGGCTATTTCTATTGAAATCCCTTCTAGGTTTGTCGTCTGAAAAGAATTACTGGACTCAGCTGTCTTTCAGCAGATTTATAAAAGTTTATTGTTACACTGGGGCAAAGTGGTCTAGGAAACCTGCAAGCTAACAGGGGTTTAAGGTAGAGTTACAAAGTTCTATGTTAAGCCTGCAAAGTACAGGGTTTAGTATGATGCTCTTCAGTGAGCAGGGGTTGTGATAGAAAGAAAACCTGCAAAGTAAAGGAGCTAGAGATGCAGTTTTTAAAGACACAAAACTGTCAGTCATAGGTTCATTATGCCAACTAGGTGGGCAAGGGTGGAGTTAGGGAGGAGTTTGGGAGGAGTTAAGGAGTGGTTTATGTTTAAAGAGACATGCACTTTGTATATCAACTGCGCATGTGTTTTGCCCATAATTCACTGGGAGAAATCCCGGGGGCGGGGCTAGGAGTGGAGGTGTGGTTTTTGCCTTGAAACTTGTCATAAAGTCAGCCAGTAGTTAAATTTGAGGTCAAATTTGAATGAAAAGTACCCATCCTGTTTGCTATCAAAGTCCTTTTTGATAAGATGGATGAGTCTTGTTTGTTAGGAGTTCACCGGAACAAAGGAGTTAATGCTTTTAAAAGGATTCATCGATATGGCTTGTTATCCAGCTATAGAGTTAATGGTTTCAGAGGAAATGCCTTTAGGCTGGGGGCAGGGAAGGGACAGAGTTAATGCTTTGTGGCTTTTACAACTTAATTGCACAGGCCGATGTTACAAACTGATGTTACATACATAGGTACTTGAACACAAATGAGATTTTTACAGATTGAAGTTAACAAAGTCACCCCAAAATATTCCAGAGGCACCTCGTCACAGTCATGTCATTCTTTTGCGCAAACATCTTCAGTACTTTCCTAGAGCATCCTAAGTGATGTTCAGACTTCTGGCTTTCAAGGCCCTTCATCATCTGGTGCTACTCTGCCTTTCCAGCATTATCTCATATTATTGTCCTTCATGTACTCTACCACTTCAGCTAAGCTGACTTAGTTGGTTAGTCCCCTAAATGTATCATGTGATCTTATTATAATCTTTTTGTCTTTGTTCCTTCTGCCTTGAATGCCTTTCCTTCTCTCTCTTTGCCTGTTGAATTTCTACCCTTCCTTTCAAGTTTAGTCAAATGCCAGCTCTTCCATAAAGTCCTCTTTGATACTAAGTTCCCTGACCTTCTCTCATTTGCTAATGAACAGCCCCCTCAAATCACATATGAAATTTTATAGGTCTCTAATATATTATTTTGTAATTTTCACTTGTATATGTTTGTGTCTTATCTTAGCATAAGCTCTATGAGGGTTAGAATCATGTCTCATCTAAATTTTGTATCCCTCCTTGTACCTGGTCACTTATAGAATTCTATACTAGTAAACATTAATCTTGAATGAATAAATAGCTGTGGCTTTAAGCCAAAATAGAGTTATTGCTATTTTTTAAAAAATTGCATGTCATGTATTAAGCTTTTCTCTAATCAGCACAAATAAAATATCAGTCAAAAGTATAATATTTTTACAGGAAGGATAATGATACTTAAGTTCAAAAATCGAGAGATTGAAATCTTATGATGTAAATGAAATTCAGAGGTTAGGAATGGCCTATGTTCATCTCACCAAATCATGAAATTAAAAAATATTCATCATTCTGTTTTCTGAGTTTGATTAATGTAATTGAAAAATCTTTTTTTTCCCCAAAGGCAGAAGAGGAGAGAAACTATCATATCTTCTACCAGTTGTGTGCCTCAGCAAAGTTACCTGAATTTAAAATGCTACAATTAGGTATGAAAATGACATTGGGACGGCTGATATTATTTTCCACTTATATCTGGGTTAATAAATTGACTTCTCAAACAGGAAGCTGTTTATAAAATAGCCACCAGGAGGAAGCAAAGTGTTTTGTTTTGGTTTTTGGCTTTTTTTTTTTGCTTTTTGCAGGGAGGAAAGCAGGGCAATCGGGGTTAAGTGACTTGTCCAAGGTCACAAGACTAGTAAGTATTAAGTGTCTGAGGTCAAATTTGAATTCAGGTCCTCCTGACTCTGGGGTAGTGCTCTATATTCACGGAGCCATCTAGCAGCCCTGGAAGCAAAGGTTTTTTAAGTAGAAGAAGTACATTTTTGAAGCAGTACTTGAAGAAAATTATCCTAGCACCTATTTATGAGATAGATTAAAGTGGAGGGTGGAGCCTGGGAAATCAACCAGGAAACTATTGTAAAAATCCAGGTAGGAGGTGATAAGAAAGGAATGTACTAGGGTAGTGGCTATAGAAATGTAAAGAAAGGGCCTGTGTAAGAGACCTCTGGGAACTAGGATTATCTGGATTTAGGAATGAATTAGAGCCCATGAATATTCTTCTAGAGTCTATACAAGGATTGAAATATGCTTACCTAAAGCACATAGTAACATTTAAGTAATTAAAAACAGTATATAGCCACCTTTGGTTGCTGTTCAGAGATGACTCTTATTAAAGAGTCATCTTCCCTAGTGGTGAGGTTTTCTTTTAAAAAGAAAAAAAAAGCTCTTACTCTACCAAGTAGTTAATGTTCCTTTATCAGTAAAGAGCTATATCAGATAAATTAACAAATGAATGTTTGGTAGGTAAAAAGCCCCAACAATTTTTAAACTGATAGTCTTGAACTATGCTGGGAACTACTTAAAACTCTGTGCCTTTCATTAAATATTAGAAATCTGCAATGATGTTCTGGAATAGTGATGGCTTCTATGGCTTCCCAAGATGCACGGAGTAATCCCTGACCTTTAGCATGGGGCTGGGATTGCTCACTATATTCAACGACAAACTGGGATCCTCTAGGCAGCACTGAACCAGAAGAATTTGATCCCACTTCCATTTTTGTCACATACAAGACACACTGTTCAAGGCTCTGAAAAGACTGGCGAGTGTAACTGCTGAACCACCATTAATGACCTTGGAAAGATCTGAGTTCCGCAGCTTTGGAAAAGAGCCAATGTCCCAGTTTTCAGAAAATAGAAGAGAACAGAGTCTGGCAACTTTAAGCTAATACATTTAACTTGGATTCCTGACAAATTCCTACAATATTTATTGAAAGGATGTTTAGCAAAATCTAGAAAAGGAGGCAATGATCATAAAGAGCCAGCGTGATATGGCATGTTTAGCTAGTCTTATTGAGAGAACTATCCAAGACAATTCCAAGGAAGTCATGATGAAAAATGCTTTCTACTTCTAGAAAGAAAACTAATGACCTTTGAGTGCAGATGGAAGCATACTTTTTCTACTTTCTTTATATTTATTGCTTTTTTGGGGGGGTTGTTTTCTTTTTGCAACATGGCTGATATGGAAATGTGTTTTGCATGGCTTCACGCTTTTTTCACACACTGTTGATATATTGCTTGCCTTTGTCAATGACTTGGGGGAAGGACAGGAGGGAAAGAATCTGGACCTCAAAAATTTTTTAAAGTGAATGTTAAAAATAAAAAACAAGCTAAAGGGCATAATAAAAAAAGAATGTGTCATAGTAAATAGGCCTTAACTCTTTTTTTTTTTTTTTGACAGGGGAGTATTGTAGAGGTAATTTGCCTAGATTTAAACAAAGTATTTGGTAAATTTCTCATGTTCTTCTCGTGGAGAGAGGTGCCTAAAGACTAGACAATAGTACAATTAGGTAGATTCATGAGTTGATTGGACCTAAAGAATAGTCATTAATGTTGATGTCACCTTGCAAAATCTTCAGTGAAATTCCTCAAGGATTTGGGCTTGACCCTGTGCTGGCTAATATTATCATCTGAGACATAAAGGCATGCATGGTGTGCTTATAAAATTTTCAGGTGACACAAAACTGGAAGGGTTAGTTAACACACTGGATAAAAGGAAGGGTCCAAATGATCTTAGAAGGTTAGTATTGGAGTAAATCTATTAAGTTAAATTGGGATAAATGTAAAACCCTACATTGGTTTCAAAAAAGTCTACTTCACAGGTATAAAATGTGTGCATAAGAAAAAGAGATGTGAGTAGGCAGTTTTTCTGAAAATGATCTGGGAGTTTTATGGCTTATAAACCCAATGTGTGTTAATAGTGTGATATAGAACCCAAGAAAACCAATAGAATCTTAGGTTGCATGTAGAGACACATCATATCCAGTGCTGTTGATGGGCTGTCATGGGAAAGAAAGATTAAATTTTTTCTGCATTGTCCCAGAGGTCAAAGTAGGAATAATGGGAAGAAGTTGCAAAGAGGAATATTTAAAGCTTGATGTAAGGGGAAAAAAAAACTTTCTAACCTTGAGAACTATTTCAGAAAAATGGCTTCCTTGAGAGGTAGTAATAGTGGGTTCCTTCCCAGTAGAGGTCTTCAGAGAAATACTGGATGACTGCTTGTCAGGCATGTTATAATGGGAATTCTTATTCAGGTATTCATTGCACTAGATGGCCCCTAAGGTCATTTCTGACTCTGAAATTCTGTGAGTCTAGTTTATTCTGTGCCAGGAAAGTGGGAGATAAACCTGGGAGATAAGTATGTTAGCACCAACCAGATTATAGAAGGCCTGTAATTATACCTGATCTTGTAGGTCAGAAGTCCCTAATTAGTATTCTGGGATCTACTGCTTGTTTGTAAAGCTTTACTTGACCTCTCTCTAAGGGACCAACCCATTTTATCTATACCTCTGCCTAGGACTAGTGAGTTTTAGAAATCTATTGTGTACCTTGACATCCTTCAGGCACGGCATAGAGTAGACTGAACTAGGGAAAGTTAATATAAAGCAAGCTGTTTATATATGGTAGGGGGCAAGGTTAAGGGAGAGAATCTAGGGAACTTTACAATAGGATTTAGGGCAGCAGTTCTCAACCTGTGGGTCGCAACCCCTTTGGGGGTCGAACGACCCTTTCACAGGGGTCACAGGGATTGCCTAAGACCATTGGAAAACACATATATCCTTTTTTTTTTTCCCACTTTTTTTTTTATTTACTCATTTACTTTTAATTTACAAGATTCA
>JAQQSV010001535.1:0-27882 GCA_028646515.1 Pseudochirops corinnae
TCTTCCTCCATCTGGCAAAGTAGACTTTTTAAGGCATTCTTCTCCTCATTGGCTTTTTGGGCCTCTTTTGTCATTTGAGTTAATCTATTTTTTAGGGTGTTTATTTCTTCAGTCAGATTGCTGACTCTCTTTTCATGATTTTCTTGCAACATTCTTATTTCTCTTCCCAATTTTTCTTCCACTTCTTTCATTTGGTTTTCAAAATCCTTCTTCAGCTCATTTCTAGCTTTAAGGCAATCTTCATGTTTATTGTAAGCCCCTGGTGGGGGAGCCCTGGCTGTGCTGTTCTCCTCCCTCTCTCTTCCTTGGTCCTTCTTTTCCCCAAAGAAGGAATCTAGGGTTTGGTTGCTGTTCTTACTTTGCTTCTTATGCTTATTCTTATTCATGGTTGGTCAGTCCGTGATTTTATTTTTAAATCTCTGTGGAGCTCTGCTTCCAGAGGGGAAAGCCCTGTCCCAAATTGCTGGGGTCCTCCCAGCTGCCGGAGCTGTCAGGAAGTTGCTGCGTCCCTCCTCCACTTCCAGCTCACTGATAGAAAAAGGACCACAGGACCAAAGCCCAAGACCATGATCCGGATCCAGGCTGCTCAATGTGAGAGCATTTGGCCTCTGAATGATTGCTTGGTCTCCCTGCTGTCTGCAGGCTGAGAGCGCTGAAGCCGCAATGTGGAGGTGGGTGCAGGACCTCTACTTTCCCCACTTCTCAGCCTTGGAGTCAGTTTGGCTGGACCGCTTTTCTCCCACGACCTCGCAAGTCGCACTGACCTAGTTCTGGACACTGCTGCAGCTGCTGCCAATCCACTCACCCGTAGCTCCAGCCGGGGCTTGGCTCTTATTGTCCAGCTGCCCCTGGTGGCACAGCCGTGGCTTCAGGCCAGGCTCGTTTTGGTGCACAGTGCTGATATGGTTCCTTGCAGCCGAGCTGACTTTAGTGGAAAGTATATTTGTGTGTGTTTTGGGGTTCTAGGATTAGTTTAGAGTCATATTTTATGGGTATTTTGGGGTGGTTATGTGAGAGCTGTAATATGTTGCTTCTCCTACACCACCATCTTGGCTCCACCCCCCGAAAAACATGTATATTTTGCAGCAGGATTTGAACTTACCTTCCTGACTCCTTGCCCAATGCTCTATCTACTACCCTACCTAGCTTCCTTTTTTTTTCTAGATTTTTTTTATGCATTATTTTTCTTGCAACTATCATGCAAAAAACATAGCTAAAGGTCTTATGATGCTGATTTCAGAGGTGAAGAAATTAAGTCTCAGAGAAGTGACTTGCCTAAGGATTCAAGGAACCAGTATTTGTAATCTTATCTGATTCTAAGTCCGAATTCTTCATCAAGTTTTCATTACTCCAGGGTTCTACTATAATCTGACTAAATCACAATCCAGAAATCTGTTCCTGATGCTCTGTATTTGCAATCCTGAAAATAGGGTTTTGTTTGTTTTGTTTTTAGTTTACTTTGCTATCCCAGAAATCTGTTAGGGAAGAAAATTTCTAGTAGGAGAGCCGAGTGATGTCTTCAGGGTACTTACATTGTCCTGAATAGTTAAATACTCTCTGAAAGAAAAAAAAAAAACCACCTTATTCAGGAACAAAAAATATAATTCAACATAAACTTATTGGATGATAATCTCAATTTTCAAGCAAAAGGAAAGACATGACTTAAATACAGCATCTACCAGACAATACACTTTCCATGAACCTAAAGAAATTTGAGATATATGATGTTTGTAGATAGAATTCATATATTGGCCACTCCAGTCTACACAATGACAGGAATTCCTGTTTGAGTCACCTGACCCAGAAGCAACAGTGATTCATATTCTGGAACAAAAGTTGAGTCTTGAAGTGAACAAATTAATGATTTAATGGATACAAAACCCAATTGCCACTATCTGTAGAGATTCTTTTAAAGGCCTGATCCATCTTAACTTTGTGCATTGTTACATCTCTAGCCAAAGTCTCATAGAGTGCCTGAATTTTTCTTGGGTCTCTACAAGTCTCTGGTCTAACTCATGATCTTTTCTTTGAGGAGAGAGATCATGATGTACTTGAAAGAACAATGAATTTGGGCATTCCTTGATTGGAGTATTTACTGACTCTAAAACACTGGGTAAGTCATACTACATCCCTGAGAATTGTATTTCTCATCAGTATAATAGGAAAGCAGCTGCTATACTCCTTGCGTCATCAGGTTTTTGAGGAAAGAACTTTGTATCATCATTAATACCATCATTGATTTAGAGATTGTACTTAAGAGGTCACTTGGTCTGATCTCCTCATTAGACAGATAAGGACACATAGTTCTACAGAGGTTAAACAACTTGCCCAGGGTCGCATAGATAGTAAGTGTAAGAGCCAGGATTGTAAGGCAGGTCCTAGGACATCAAACTCAGAGTTAATAATAGAAATAGTAGCTTGTATTTCTATTAATGCTTTAAGGTTTGTAAATGACTTTTAAAATAACTTCTTTTATATGCACAATAAGCCTAGGAGGAAGGTACTATCATTAACCATATTTTTTACCATTGAGGAAACTGAGGCAGAAATTAAATGAAAATTTATATAATGAGCTGGGATATATACCTAGCATGGAGGGTAGCATGCTAGACCTGAAGTCAGGAAGGCTTGTCTTCCTGAGTTTCAATTTGGCCTCAGACATGTATTAGCTGTGTGACCTTCAGGGTCACTTAACCCTGTTTGCCTCAGTTTCCTCTCTATGAAATGAGCTAGAAAAGGAAATGTCAAACCACTCCAGTATCTCTGCCAAGACAACCCCAAATGGATCATGAAGAATCAGGCACAAATGAAAAACAACCGAACAACAAGAAATATAATGAGCTACTTATGCCCATAGGAAGGATATGACTTATGTCTTCCAGTGTTATCAAGTCAAAAGAGGTTAGACTAGTTCTCCCTTGTCCCAGAGGTTAGAACTAAGACCAAGAATAGAACTTAAAACAACAGAACAAAGAAGAAGTTTTAAGAATTGGAGCTACCCCAGAGTGGAGTGCTCTATATGTACCAAAGGCCCATCAGTGGGAATGTTTAAGGGAAAGCTGAATGTCCATCGATTAGGAAGGCTGTAGAATTGATTTCTGCATTTAGAGGGGTGTTGTGCTAGATGTCTTCAGAGTTTCCCTTACACTCAGAGCTATTATGTTTTTTCTGTGTTGTTCTTCTTGTTGTTTCTCAGCTCTTTCAGTCATGTCTGACTGTCCATGACCCAATTTTGGTGTTTTCTTGGCAAAGAGAGATGAGTGTTTTGCCATTTCCTTCTCCAGTTCATTTATGGATGAGAAAACTGAGATAAATAGGGTTAAGTGATTTGCTCAGGGTCACATAGCTAGTAAGTGTCTGGGGCTGGATTTGAATTTATGAAGATGGGCCCTTATGTTTTCAAGCCCCATGCTCTATCCACTGTGCCGCCTAGCTGACCTCTATGCCTTTCAGGACAAATAAAAGTCCCTTTGTTTTAAGATGAAGCAGTAATAAGAATAATTTACCTGAAGTAATCTGCTCAGATTCAGTGATTACAAGGATCCCCATGCCAATACGCCCAACTTTTTAACACCAATATTTTCACAAATGTACTAGTTGGGGGTAGGGAATCTGCAGCCTTGAGGTCAAATGTGTCCTTCTGGGTTCTTGGTTGCAGCCTTTTGACTGTGTCCAAGTTTAAAGAGCAAACTCTTTTTATTAAGAGGATTTGTTTTGTGAAGTTTGGATTCAGTCAAAGGGCTGCATATCGTCTTGAGGCCAAAGGATCCCTGCTCCTGTTAACCAGATAATTATGTTTCCTAGAACACCATGATCTCTATGGCTAAGGGGATGAGCTCATATACCAATGAAGTCACAAATCCATTTAAGCATCTACATGTGATCATAAGAAGACAGGCATACAATGAATCCATAATAGGGAAATTGTGTAAGCCTTCAAAACCCATGACCTTCATTTTAGGAAAAGGCTCCATAGCATCATTGGTATAGAGGTCAGCAAAAAGTGAGATCTCACTGCTTCTTACTCACGTGGGGCTTCGCAAGCTAAGCTGCGAGTCACCCCAGTACTAAATGCCAGTGATGAGATCTTGGCTATGGATAGAATGTTAAAATGTCAGCCATCAATCGTCAGAGCCTACCTACTGTGCTAATGGAAACAGAGGTTTTCATTATTAGTTCAATTTGCGCAATTCAATTGTCATTGACTAGCTTGCAACAGCTCACAGATCCATTTATCGTACTAAGACAATTATAGCACTGCCATTACCATAATTCATCAACATTTTGTGTTTACAAATGGGCCTTTAAAAAAACAAACAAACTTCTAGCAGGTGTAATGTTAATATACTTAAGTACATAAAAAAATAATAATACCTACACCAGATGCTGATCTTAATAAAAACCATGCCTAGAATTTTCTATTTCCTATGCCTCAAGTTAGATGTACGAAATCTCCCAGGGCTCTCCCTTCTCTGGCCGAATAGTGTTCTCCCGAGGACCACTCATTCTTTGCCATGGTTTCAAAAGGCCTTTTTCTCTCTAAGAATCAACTGATGGCAGAAATTAACATGGTTGGGTTTGTAGGTTAGAAAACAATGGGAAAATAGCAAGATTCTGAAGAGATGCCTTTTCTGCATTACATTGTTTCCCCTTCCTGACCTCTTTGTTTAGATAATATGAGACCGTTGTCCGTCCAAATGGTTTCCAGGCCACAGAAGCCATTAGCTTTTCCTTCAGGTTGATTGAGGTATCATGGTCTGGTTAGAGTGGAAAGAACACTGGAATTGGAAACAGGCCCTCATCTGCTTAAAACTGCTTTGACCCTGAGCAGTCATTAACTCTCCCTAGGCCTTAATTTTCTCACCTGTAAAAGTAAAGGTGTGATCCTAAAGGATCTTAAAGTTCTCTTGTATTTTTAAATCCTATGAACTTCTGATCTTATGATTTTCCACAAAGTGATTTTATTTCTCAAGGGTTTGGTCACCTTTATATATCCTTCTAATTAAAGAAAAAAAAAGATGCTGAGGAGAAAGTTTCATGAGGAATGATGAGCATCAGTGACTTTTTTAGAGAAAAGACAATCGAAATCAGAACCATTTGGGTCAAGTTAACAATCATTTGTTAATCACCCACTGTATTCACAGCATTTTGGGGGGAGATTAGTACGAATATATAATCTAATCAAAGTGATGTGACATATGCTTATGTTACAACATTACAAGGTGGAAAAAGTACAAGTGGGTCAGAGTTCCAGTTTGTAGTGTGTAAGAAGTAGATTATCTGGAAGTAAGGTTGGAAAGCTATGACAGACCCCAGTTTTAAAGGGCCTCGGATGTGAGGTCAAGGAACTTATATTTTTATCTATTAGATAATAGGAAATGAACAAAGGTTCGAGTAAAGAAGTAGCATGATTATGGCTAGACTGAGAGAGATTCCTTGCACAGGGGTGTCAAAGCAGATGGAAGAATCTAGTAGCATGGAGAACAGCTAGCAAATGACTGTTGTAGTCTAGTGTGAAGGTCCTGAAGGAGGGTGATGGTTGTGAAAGGTTAAAGGCATGGAGAGATATGAAAGTTATTTTCTGGGTAGAAATGGCATAATTTGACAACTATGAGGACACAGAGGGAAGAGACTCAAAGGTAGGCCTGGGTTTCCTCTACTTTCAAATGATGATGTTAGAATAATTGCCCTCCACATTGTATTCTAGACCTTTATATCTGTTCCTGTTGTTCTGGAGTTAGGAGAATAGATGCCCATGAAAAGGGTAGAACTGGAAAGAAATGAAGATGATCAAATTTAGGACAAAGATAATCACTTCATTTTCTTCCTCCACACTTTAACCAAAGTGATCTCCTCATACCTTCAATCCTTCCCCTCATCTTCTTTCAAAAGAGTGTTTGGGTTGGGGTGGCTCGGTGGCGCAGTGAGTAGAGCATGGGCTCTGGAGTCAGGAGGACCTGCATTCAAATACGGCCTCAGACACTTGACACGCTTACTAGCTGTGTGACTTTGGGCAGGTCACTTAACCCCAATTGCCCTCTAAAAAAGAAAGAAAAAGAAAAAGGCTGCTTGGGGACCAGTTCCTATGCAAGACTTTTTCTTATTCCTTCAGTTTGGATATAATCTTCCTCTTTAAATTACATTGTATATTTTTATATTTCAGAGACAACACAGTGAAGTGCATAGAGGAAGTTCTGGATTCATTTCCTGTCTCTGATACATCCTGACTATATGATCTGGGCAAGTGACAACCTCTCAATACCCTAGGAAACAAGAGTCTAAAGGAGACTATAAATTGCAGATTTACATAAATGGAGTTTTCTTATCAGGGTTCTTGTATATCATTGCAGCCAAAGGTTTAAAAACAAAAGCAATGGTGTGTATATACATATATAGCACATGTATATGTATATTGTATATGTATGTATAGTTATACACATACATATAGATATACGAAGAAATATAAATATACTACCATACGATATATGTAAATGCAGACCTGCTCTCTCACTTTTTCTTCCCCCTCTCCTGTGTCCCTCTCTCACACACATACATATACATTGTATATATCATATACATGTATTCTATATAAATATATGTGTGTAGGTTTATATATGTGTTTATATAATATATAATATAATAATGATATTATATAATTTTGTATTATTAATCATAATATATTATTTTATATTATGTATAATTATAATATAATATATTTTACTCATTCACGTCAGTCAGGCAGTTAATAAAAATTTATTAAGGCTCTGCTATGTGCTAGACATTTTGCTAGGCACTGGGAAGAAATAGAAAGATATAGAAAGATCCTGCTGTCAAAAAGCTCACAGGGTGATGGGGAACACAACATTCAATGAACTATATACAAACAAACTATGTACAGGATAAATTAGAGACGATCAACAGAGGCCAGGTTAACTTTAAGGATTTGTAAAAGGTCTCCAGGAGAAGATGGGATTTTAGCTGCAATTTGAACAAAGCCAGGAAAATCAGGATACAGAGGGGAGGAGGGAGATATTCCAGATATGGAGGGCAGCCAGGGAGAATTTCCAAAATTGGGAGATGGAGTTAGAATGTTAAGAGTCTTGAGAGCAGGAACTAATCATTGTTATCTTTCTTCCCTACTACTTGAAACAACATCTTATATGCAGTAAGTGTTTACTAATGGATTTAATGGAATCGAATCATCAGAGGTGAAAAGGGACTAAACTCATCTAGTCTTAGTGATTTTAACCCTTTTGTTTGTTTTTTGTATGTATGTATCATAGATCCCTTTAATAGCCTGGTGAAACCTATGGACTCCTTTTCACAATAATATTTTAAATTTATAAAACAACATGCATCAAATTACAAAGGAATCCAATTTTATCAAAATATAATTAGACATATGCATTTATATGTATGTATATATGTATGTAGATAGATATGTATGTGTATATTGATAGACAGGTAGGTAGGTAGGTAGGTAGGTAGATTGATAGATAGACAGATAGATAGATAGATAGATAAAATGTTTACAGCATACAAATTAAGAATTGATCATTTATTCCAATCGCTCATTTTACAGATGAGGACACTGAGACCAGAGAGATAAAGTCACTTTCTTAAATCACAGGGCAAGTTAATAGCCAGACTAAAACATACTTCTCTTAATTGCATACTTCCATTCTTTTCCATGATGTCACACTGTCTTTATAGTCATTTAAACATTTCTCCAGATTCCAAAACAGGCAAGTAAACAGAAAACTATAGTAAAACTCCTTTTTATTACTCTCTATTAATTTTACTTAGTTTTTCAAACACACAGGTTACTAATTGGTATGTTTATTGACTGCCTAAGGTCAGAGGTGAACTCCAAATGAAGTATAAATAACTCTTTCTGTCTGGAAATCATTAGCACCAAATGAAGGTAATATGTTTTCTGAATTGTCTTTCAATGTCCAGAAGTGTACTTTAAGGCTTTGTAGTTTACCCCATTAGAAGCCCATCTAAGAACTCTTAGCATAAATTCACCAATGTAATTATGCTTTTTTTCCTTACTCTTGTTTTGCACAACTTAACAAGAAGACTGGAACCATGGTAGACAAGATGAGGCCCATTACCTTTCCCAAAGGCTAATGCACTTTCAAGCTGCATGAATTAAATTTTAGCATCCAGAGCAAGGAAGAATATCCCCTAGACTCTGATCAGACCAAACCTAGAGTATTATACCCAGTCCTGAACATTACATTTTAAAGGATACATAGAAGGACAAGAAATTCACAGGGTTATAAAGATGGGTGAGAGTTTAGAGTGAATGTCTAGCTCAGTAACAGGTGAGAAAAATGAGGCCCAGAGAAGTCAGGACCTGATGATGGGAAGTGAAACATGATAGATTGTTTCTGAATTCTCTTCACTGCACTCAAAGTTTCCAGATCAATGTGGAAGAGTCCCACTCTCATCAAATCCTAGAATTCTAGAATTTTATAGTTAGAGAGGAACTCAGAAATCATTTTGTCCATCCTTTCCCCAAAAGAAATCTACCAGTATAATTGCCCCAAAGTGGTTATCCATGTTCTACTTAAAGATCCCCATCAAAGAGAGACATTGTATCTCCCATGTCTTTCCATTCCATTGTGTTTCTCATTGGGAAGCAATTGTTCCTGACATTGAACTGAAATCTACCTCTTTGAATCTTTCACCCTAATCTTTGAAGGTCCCATATGACTTTCCAAATATTTGACTGTCACTATGTCTCCATAAACATTCATGTCTATCATGTTTGTAGTGTCATGCTAGGCCCTGAGAATACAAAGACACACCCACAAAGAAATGTCTCACAAAACATAGAAGAGTTGGAGCATGAGTAGGACAATGGGAGGATTTGATACCATGCCATAGATGAAGCAATTAAGGGCATTTAACTTGAGGAAGAGAAGACTTAAAAGGGAATAATAAAAATCCTATCTATCATATTCAAAAAGGAAAAGTCTACTTATCTTGTCCCTAGAAGGTAGAACAAGGACCATGGAGTGGAATTTGCAGGCAGGTGACTTTTGGTTTCACATAAGGAAAAAAAAAACAAAAAACCAAAAAAACAGGAATAGCAAGGTGGTGCAGTGAATAGAGCACTGGCCATGGAGTCAGGAGGACCTGAGTTCAAATGTGGCATCAGACACTTAACAGTTACTGGCTGTGTGAACCTGGGCAATCCACTTATCCCCAATTGACCTGTCCTTCCCCCTCCATAAAAGAAAAGGAAAAAAAAACAGAACGATAGAATGGGCAGTCTTATAAGGTGGTGAGATTCTTGTCTATTGGAAGTATGCGAATGAAGGATGGGTGATGACTCATCTGGGATGCTATAGAAGAGGTTCATGATTTGCTTACAGGTTGAATTACAGAATACTGGTTGAATTCTCTTCCTATTCCATCATTCTATCAGTGTATGAATTGCCAGTCCCTGCTATTGTATGGGGGAAAGCACTAAATGTTTGGGTGGTATGGAATATATGTTGATGAATGAGGTAAGCACTCAGGCTTAGACAGAGCCACCTCCTAGGGAAATCAGAAAGTTTTCCTAATCAGAGTCCTGGCAAATCAAAAACAGAAGTGGGGTGGGATTAATAGTAAGGATTTCTTAGGGTTCTAGAAGCTGAGGAATATCACTGTAGAGAGGAAGCTGCTGCCAGAATAGAGATTTATCACATGGGTGCTAGGTGGGGTGTCTGTGCAGAATCAGGAAAAGCTCTGGGAATACAAAGAAAAGGCAAAACCTGCCCTTGTGTTAGATGGTCTACATACTAATGGGAGAGGCAAGATTATATCTATATTTATTCTTATATCTATATCTATCTATATATACATACATAGGTATAGTGAATATATAGGCAAATTTATACATGCCAGACCCTTGTGACATATGGGTTTATATAGAACAATGATGTCAAACTCAAGTAGAAAAGGGGGAATCACTAGTATGTACACAGTTTGCTCGTTGACTTGGTCTTAAAATATAATCATGCCTATGTTTTATTGTTTTTGAATTTATTTTGTTAAAATGGTTACCATTTAATCTGGTTGGGAGGAGGGGACATGGAGTTTCATGGGTTGCATGCCTCTCCTGGCCACATTTTTGGACACCTCTTCTCTAGGATGCTAAGGTTTACAAAGTATTCACCTTATGTCTCCTTCCTCTCTCTGAAATCCTGGAATGGGAAAATCAGAAGAGCATCTATTTAGATCTTAAAGGGACCTCAGAGTCCATCTAATTCAAACTTTTCATGTTACGACTTAGAAAACTAAACCCCAGGAAGGCTAAGTGATTTGTCTAAAGTCACAGAGGTAGCAGGTAATGGAGGGAAGAGACAATCATCCTTATTTTCAGATAACGAAATGGAGGCTCAGAAACAGGACATTAAATGACCAGAGTTAAACAAACAGTCAAGCAGCTAGGTAGTGCAAAGAGTGCCAGGCCTGGAGGGAAGAAGACTCATCTTCCTGAGTTCAAATCTGTCCTCAGATGTTTACTAGCTGTGTGACCCTAGGGAAGTCACTTTATACTGTTTGTCTCAGTTCCTCATCCCTTAAAATGAGCCAGAGAAAGAAATGGCGATCCATTCCAGTATTGTTGCCAAGAAAATCTCAAATGGGGTCACAAAGAATTGAACACAACTGAAAAGACTGAACAACAATACAACTGGTCAATATTGGAGCTAAGATTCAAATCCAAGATTTCTGTCTCTAGACCCCAGACTTTTTCCCACCATATCATAACGCCTCTGGCTCTAACACTGACGTTGCTCAGTAAGATATCTCAGTTGATTGGAAAAAAAATAAAATAAAATAAAGTATGGCAGTAATCATCTGGCTGTCTCCTCAAGTCTAGTAATCCCAGGATACAAATGACTGAAGGACCATGTGCTGCTTGACCCTTTTTGACTTTTATAGTTTTCTGCATTCTCTCGAATAGGCTGGGATTTTCACTGGTTGTCTTAAAAGAAGGGGGATAAGGAAGAGACTCCTATGAAGAGTAAAAATAGTATACAAGCAGAGAGAATAGAAACTTTGAGGTTATTCCATCTGTTGAAAAGGTTTTTGAAATATATTTGAGAGGAAAAGAAAGAAAAGAAGAAGCAGGTGCTAAAAGGATTGAATTGCCAGGATTCAGAGTTTGTCAAGACCCTAATAGATAATAATAATACCTATAATTTATATAATATTTTAGGGTTTGCAGAGAGGTTTACATATGTTAGTGCATTTGATTTTCACAACTACTCTGTAATTATCACCATTTTAAAGATGAGAAGCTGAAACTAAGGAAGGTTGATTGACTTCCCCAAAGTTAAACAGAAACTAAGGGCCTGAGACAGAATATGAACTCAGGTCTTCTTGACCCCAAGTCTAACATTTACTCACTATGCCATTTTCAAGATCAGCTGGTCAAAATCTCCTCATTTTGTAGATGAGAGAAATGAAATAGAGAGAACAGTTACTTGCCCAAAGTCATAGAAATAATAAGAGAGAGAGTTGGAATTGAAAGGCAGTCTTGGACCCTAAACCCAGTGCTATGTCTTCTATGAGAAGCTTCCTCCATTTTTGGCATCTTTCTAGCTAAAGAAGGGGATATAATATGGAGAATATATGCACACGCATTGAGAGAGAGAGAGAGACAGACAGATAGACAGATAGATAGATAGATAGATAGATGGATACATAGATGGACAGATTGATTTATGATGAAATCCTAATAAAGTTGCCTCAAGGCCCAATATTCTAACTTCATTATAGGCCTGGCCCTACCGAACAGCAGGCCCACTGGACTATACTACCTCCCCCACCAATTTCCTAACTTCTTTGTATATCCCTCACTGCTCACTGGAACAAAAGGTATATTCCTGAACTCTAAGTTCCCACAGAAACAGCAGGTGTGTCCATGTGATGGGAACCCAGCTACTGCCTCTACCTGGTCACTGCCCCCAGACCCATTTCCACAGAAACAGGTGTATTCTTGTATTCAATCACAATTGCATCATCCATCTAGTCCAAGACAAGACCACAATACCTAATTGTCTTAAACAGACAGGACCACAATAGCTAGCCAGTTGGAGGGCAGAATGATCAGAATGTTTAACCACTGAATCATAGATGGGACCCCTCCTCCATTACCTAATCCCTTAACAAACTCCTCCTGCCTTTTAATATTAATGATATTTCTCTATTCTATATAAATTTCTGTTATGTAATTGCATCTTTACCCTATAAAAATCCATCTTACTTTCTCTGAAGTTGCTGGTTTCTCTTGGAATATAGCCCATTTCATGAGAGGCATCAATTTCAATAAATGCCTATACTTGGATTAGAGGTGGTCTGATTCAGAATTCTTTGAGATGGTTCCACCACAACAGTTTTGGGGTGGACAGAGACCCCACCTCAACAGTTTTGGGCTTGTCTGGGTTTAAACTGCAACACACACATATGTGTGTATACATATATGCACACATTATATATAATCAGATTATATATAATATGAATGGTATATAATACATGTGAGAGTATATATATATATATATATATAAATATATCATGTATAACATAGAGAATATATATGTTATGTGTGTATGTATATGTGTGTATACATAAGTATATGTATGTGTGTATACATATGCTTGTATGTATATATATATATGTGTGTGCATGTGTGTCTATACACACATCTGTATCTATATCTATATACGTATACATGGAAGAATGCTGGTTGAATCTATTTTTATCAGAGCAAGATTAGAAAAAAAATAATTAAATGTTACTGGTACAATAACAAACCTGATCATTTGTTCAGAGAGATGATACATCGAACAGCACTCATTTTGTGCAAGGATGAAGCCATCCATTCTTCTTTTCTCTGCTTTTCACCAGCTCTGCCTCAGGTCATGACTGGTTTATGGCTCTGCTCTTGGTCAGGATGTGTCCTGAGCAAGGTTTATCATGACTGTACAGGAATAACTAACAAGTCACATTTTATTGTGACCATTAACAAGGTACCTAAGAAAAACGATCAATAGCAATTTTGTAATCAGAGAGAAGGCACACACCAGAGTAGCCTAGGAGGTATTAATAATAATGCACAAAAGGCACTAAGACCAATTCTGAGCTCCATTGCTCTTCTCTTTGCTCTCACTGTTTGAGCAGGAGGAATATGTTGATTTATTTGGTTTTGGGGTGGAACTGTGATGGGAGGACATTGACTTATGAAGCACATCAACAAATGGCGCCCAAATTCATTGTAATAAAATTATAGAGGAAAGATCCCTTACGAATGAACAATAATTATAATCAATTTCATCATTGGATTTCATTAGTGTATGGAACGCCCAGTAAGGAAACTCCCTGTACCAATACAAGTCAGTACCTATTAGACAATTTACATTCTTAAACAATTTTCTTGGAGCATTGGGAGTGTGAATGCTTTACACGGTGTAACATAGCCAAGTATCCATCAGAAGAGATTTTTTAACCCAGATCATCCTGATTCAGAAGTAAATTTGCTATGCCCTATAGCACCACTAAATAATGATGATGATGATATAAATGATAATAACAATAAAGATGACCACAACAATAATAATAAGTAGAATTTTTTTGGAAGGGGAAAGCAAGGCAATTGGGGTTCAGTTATTTGCCCAAGGTCACACAGCTAGTAAATATGTCAAGTGTGTGAGGCCAGATTTGAACTCAGGTCCTCTTGACTCCAGGACCAGTGC
Source organism: Pseudochirops corinnae (assembly GCA_028646515.1). NCBI lineage: Eukaryota > Metazoa > Chordata > Mammalia > Diprotodontia > Pseudocheiridae > Pseudochirops > Pseudochirops corinnae. The sequence continues at coordinate 13,758 of JAQQSV010001535.1, forward strand.
TCTATTAACTATGCCACCTGGCTGCCCCAATAACCAGCATTTTTAACAGCTTTAAGACTTGCAAAATGCCTTCATTTTGTTGTCTCATTTGAAGGACAAATGACAGAATTACTCTATGATTTTAGTAGAACTCTCACATATTCTGGAAAAATCTTTGTAAGCCTGGATTATTTTATCCTTTCTACCTAGATTTCCAGTATCCAGCATGATGCCTGATGTGGAAGATTTTCATTTATTGATAAAGATTTGCACATATCTGAATAGGATTATGAATATTTTGATTCCACATAGTTTAATAAAGTTGCTTTGAGAGAATCTAATGAGCCAGCCTTGGCCCAGTAAAACCTAGGGGAGTGTTCTGCCTCTTACATATATTGCCTGTAGGATTCTGGACAAATCATTTCACTTTTTGCAGCAGGCAACCCTCCAAGAACACAAGTTATAGAATAAGTTATAATTTGCACTAGCCCTGGGCATTCACAGCACTTGTTGAAAAGCAAGCAAAAATAATCTGAAGAGAATCTTTGTATATGTATGCAATTAGAATCCTCACCTGTTCTAAATAGAAACTCCACTTGTCCTCAATAGGACATACTCTATACAGAGCCGTCACTTCTTCCAAAAAGAACTCTTGAAAATGTTGAGGACCCTCATCTGAATAGAAGCTTCATACATTCTGAATAGAGCTAAACTGAGATGACCCTTCTCTTAGTCTGATAAGAATCCTTAAATGTTATTCATACCCTCTTTTGACTCCTGTGTTGAATGACTCATGTTGTGACTAGAACCTTACAAATTCTAAACAGAAGCATTGTATGTTCTGAGCAGAACTCTTACACGCTCTATAGATAATTTGCACATGGTCTAAAATGAATCAACTTTTATTCTGGATGGAACTCCAATATATTCTAGAAAGACAGAACCTAACACTTTCAATATCCAAAAGATTTTCACGTGGTTTTTTTTTCCCATTTCATTGATATATTAAAGAGTTTGGGTGTTTCTGTGAGTCTGTGACCTCATCTACCTGGACATATCCTAAAGCATTGAAGACCACAGCCCATCTGTGTCCTACTCTCACAGTCCTGACTCTTGTCCATCTATATTCTCATATAAATCTTCCATGGGAGTCAGGGTCGTGACCTAATGGCCTCAAAGCACAAATATGGTTATCTTTTAGTGGCGAATTTATATGGGATTTCAGTGGGAAATTAGTAGTAAAGAATTTTCAGTCTCCTATCTATCTCTGTCTCTGTCTCTTTCTCTCAGTCTCTGTTTCTCTGTGTCTGTGTCTGTCTGTGTCTCTCTCTTTGTCTCCCTGTTTCTGTCTGTCTTTCCTTTTCTCTTTCATACTTCTTTCTTTCCAGTTTATAAAGAGGATAATATTAGAACTTGACAACATCAGACCTTATGCTTGATGATGTCTAGAGTGTCACTGTGCTCTTTGCAAAGCTGTTGATGCTTTTCTTTCCCTGCATCTGCACCATCCTTTGGCATTTTGCCATCTGTTACCTTGATGACATTACAAGAAGAAATTAAAATGTTCGTCAGTCCATCTGTTATGTTTAATGCACATTCCAGGAATGCCATTCTAATTTTATAGTGTTTGTCAGTGTATTACTATTTGTGTTGTCTTATTACATGTTGTATCTTTCTATCATGTTCTTCTGTTTAACTTGTTCCATTTTATCTGAATGTCTTCATTATCAATGATTAGTCTTGGGGCAGCTTGGTAGTAGAGTGGATTGTGTGCTGGGCTTGAAGTCAGGAAGACTCATCTTCCTAAGTTCAAATATGGCCTCAAACCATTATGAGCTGTGTGACTTGGGCAAGTCACAGTTTCCTCATCTGTAAAATAAAGCTGAGAAAGAAATGACAAACCACTTCAGTAACTTTGCTAAGACAACCCGAAATGGGGTCATAAAGAGATGGACATGACTGAAATGATGGAACAATAACAATTCTTATTTCCTAAATAGAGTAGTTCATTTGGTTTAGAAACTCCAGTGGCAGTGATGCCCCTATGTTTTAGACCCCAAGAAAAATACAGTATATAAGAACAGAATTGGTAGAAGTTTCAAATCATAGAATGCTATGCCTAGAAACAACCTTAGCATAAAGAATGGCAGAGCTGGAGAACTCAGAAGTCTTCAAGTTCAATTCCTCCTCATTTTAAATTTGGGGAAATGGAGTCCTTGGAATGACACATGACGTTCCCAATGGCACTTCACTATTTGTTGGCAAAACCAGCCAACTCTCCAAATTTTATTACCCCAAAACAACTGCTATCCTTTCTCTACTCTTTTTTTCTCCATTAGGTGGCCATAATTGGAACTCAAAATTTTACAATTAACAATCAACACCTATTAAGAGATTTCTATGTGCTAGGTCTTGTGCTAGGAACTAGGAATACATGTACAAAGAATAATAAACAAACAACAAATGAATGAATGAATGAATGAATGAATAAGTGTGTGTGTGTGTGTGTGTGTGTGTGTGTGAACATTTTACAAAATACTTTCTTGACAACATCCCTATGAGATAAGCTGTAGGCTTTATCTCCATTTGACAGTTAGGAGCTTTGCTCAAAGTTGCACATCTAATTACTTCCTAAGCTAGGACTGGAAGGCAGATTTTGTGAGTTTGAATCCAGTGCTCTTTCTTTTTTCTTACTACCTCCTTGTCCCTGATACTAATTCTTTCAAACAAGCCCTAGCCCAGAAGCAATTCCTTGCTTGTGTCCACATAGGAACCTCTCTGGACTATTTTGGTGTTTCCTACATCTAATTCACCAGTATTCTCATACTGATCTCCAGCAGAAAGCAACTGTGGAGTCAAAGTCAGCTTTTGAAGCTAATGGAAGGCACTTCCTCTGCCTCTTCCCTGCATGCTGGAACCTTCACATATTTCTCTCTAGCACAGCCTGACATCTCAAAGATAAGTTTGTCATTCTAATAAATAGCAAAAAATGAGATGGCATGTATGATACTTTTATGCAATTAAGAGCTAGGCCTTTGCTAAGGGTTTCATTAAAAGCAACCTGCTTTTATTTATTTAGAGTTCATGGGAGATGAAAAGTGTACAAATCAAGAGTAGGCCCTCCAGGGACACCTTTTAAAAAATGCCCATTGATAAACGCTGAGCCGTTTGGCTGTATACAGCGTGAATGGTGGGCTCAACAAAAAAACGAACAAAGAAATGTGGTCATTTGAAGAAGTCAGACGATTATGATGATTTTTTTCCTACTGGAAAAGTGCCTGAGTGCTCGGCTTACTTCTTCTTTGATTAATATTGCTTAGTGTGGTTGCATGCTGTTTAACCTGGCATTACGTTTATCAGAATTTGCCGGGGCAGACAAGCATTACTATCATAAAATAAAGGCCATAATGGAACGTGGTATGATACAGCGAATATTAGGGCACCAGTGAGTGATAGGCAGTGTAGTACCTCCTCCTGGCTCATTTTATTTTATTTATTTTTCCTGTTAGGTATTGGAAATAGGATGAAATTAAAAAAAAAAAACCTAGGGTCTCTCACTTTTATTAGATAGTTCAAGGGATCAATGAATGCTGAAACTAAAAGGGACTTAGGACATAGAACCTTAGAAGTGGAAATGAATTTTGGATGCAGAATATTGAAGCTGCATGGCACTTTTGGTTATAAAAGTGTAAGAATATCAAACATGGACTTTGAAATTGGAATGAACCATAGAGATCCAATCTCCACATTTTACAAATAGAGAAACTGAGGTTCAGGTCAAGAAGGAAGGAAGGAAACATGCATTTATCAGACACTATGCTCATTTCTGAGGATACAAATACAAGTCATTTGCCTAAATAATCTTTTTAAAAGCATGGCTCTCATCAAATTCCTTATCTACTAAAAACAAACAAAACAAATCAATAACAGCAGCACTGACAGCGCCATACCATACCTTAGCATCTCTCTGTGGTTTAGTGAGGAATATAAAAACTCCTGATCCAAACACATAAAACCCTGAACAATCTAGTTCTATGCTTCTTTTCTGCTTCTATCTCATGCTGCTTCCCATTATGTAGTCTACATTCTCATTAAACTGTATTATACTCCACTCCATTTTCACCAACCTAGCTCTTAATCAAGTTGATCTATGCACTCCATCCACCATGCTAGGAATAGACTTTTCACACTCCTTTCCTCTGTCTCCACATTTTTAAATCCCTCTCTTTTTTCAAACCTTAATTCCGGTTCCAACTCTTCCATGAGCCTTTCTCCAATTCCCAAGTAGAATGGACTCTCTCCACTTCCAATTTCCCCTAGCACTTGATTGTGACATTACACTTATCTCAGTCTCCAACATGACAGTTACATATATCCACCACTTGATTTTAGGCTCTGCATGAATTATATCTTTGTAGCCTTAGTGTCTAGCACATAGTAGGTGCCTAAGTGATCAAGAAGAAAATGCCAAACCACTTGTAATGGCAAGCAAAGAAGTACTTAGCACCTTGTTTCAGCTACTTGAGTATTTAGCACCTTGTTTGAGCCCTTTCTGATTTGAAGGCAGGAAGAACTTGCTGACACAACAGTAAGGGTGGGACAGGAAGGAGACCTACCATATATAAGCAGAAGCTCAAGCTGGAACAGAGTAGAACTGGTAGGAAGCATGACTATGGTGCTAAAACTTAGTCTGTCTGTGTTGATGTTACTCTGTCAGATCTGTCTGCTGATAGAGGACATTGCTGTTATTACAGAAGTCCCGGGATCTTACTTCTGGTTCAGAAGCCCTGAAAGAGAACTTTCTTGTTTTCTGTTTACAGAAGTCCTGAAGAAGGGTTTTACTGATACTTTCAGAGGTCCAGGGACTTTTCTGATGATTTGTGTTCATTTCTCAGACAGAGTCCCTGTCTTCTGGTCTGTGTTGATTGCACAGGTAGAAAGTAATTTGATGATAGTGCCATCAATGTGTGTGAATATTGTTGTAATTCTGCCAAGCTTGATGTGTGTAGATATTATTGTGGGTCTATTAAGCTTTTTCTTCCCAGAAACAGAGGCTTTGAAGGGCTTGAACTGAACTGGTCACTGTGAGGTTCAAGCTGGAGCATGAACTGGAACAGGAGCTGGGAGATGCTTACCTCTGAATCCAGGTGACAGTTGGGTAGATTCAGCCAAGAACTGGACCCTTGGAAGAGGAACCATGGAATCTGGAAGCCAGTGTCACATCAAGATGAAAATACCTCTCCTTGGATACTTGGAGGTGACTGAGAAGATCATAATTTACTGTGCCCTAGGGATGGGAGAAATTGTACTTTGTACCTTATACCCCTTAATGATGATTGAATTAAGAATGATTGGAAACTAATCTGAAATCAAAAAGAAAGAAAACTTTTTGACTGAGAGATTAAGACAATGTGACTTAGGGGTGGGAAAACTTTGACCTATGTACTTTGTGTCTCTTAAAGAGGGTTGCTCCTCAAGGATGATTGAGTTGAAGACTTACTGGTGGATATCTTTTGTCTATGTGGCCACTTTATTGAAACTATGTGGACTCTTCAGTGATAAATTGTTATCTTATATCATTGTGAATGCTGTACTTTGGTTTCTGTGAATGTTTTACCTTAGTTTAGTGATGAATAAATAGAGAGTTCACTATGCTATGTGATCAGTGCCTTAAAGATATTCACAGTAGTAGTCCTCTGGAGAGCTGCTTGTGCTTGACTTTATACTACTCCAAATATCTTTGCCAAGAAAACCTCAAATGGGGTCATGAAGAGTCAGACACCACTAAAAAAAACTGAACAACAACAAAGAGATATGTGTTAAAAATTAACAGAAGTCATACTGATTAAGTAGAGGTAGAGCCAGGATGACGTGAAATGTACTCTACTAGTATGGTGAATAAAATAATGGTATATCTCCTTCCTTTCTTTGCCATCTAGGCTATATTTCCTTGGTCTCTTTCTTCTTGCACTTTTTAGAGAGACATGGGGAATATTGGATGATTCATCTCCAGCTACCTAGATAAATCCCAGATTCTTCCAGACTGCATGCATTATTAATGGGCATGAACATCATATCCAGTATCTACAGGTTCACATACATAAAACTTAAAAATTATATAGGTCTGTGGATTTCTATTATTACCCTTTTATATTCCAATCTATTAATATGAAAAAAATATTAAAGCCATTTTAGATTGGAAATCATACATTCACAGTACCATCTGAATATTAATTTTAATTTTGATTGGGATAGAAAGATTGAAGGAGTACCTCCTACCGTGGTTCTTATTTCCAGGTTTGGGGTAAATTCAAGCTATAACATGGTCAATGTTGCTATCCATTTACAAAAAGACAAAGTGGTCACTTAGGGTTGAGTTTGGAGTGAAGGTCAGATAAAGACTTTTCTTCTTTTGACAATACTAACAACAACTACAACAATAATAGTGGTGAAAATGTTCTCAATAAAAAACTGACAGTATTCTCTTGTGGGCCACTGATAACTGACTTGAGCCCATTTGTGTAATAACTCTAAAAAAAATAGAAAAGAATAATGGCTAAAGTTGGACATATCTTACTTCATCTGAGACTCACAATAATCTCCTGAAGTGTTGTCATTATCCCTTTCTTCAGATAATAAAACTGAGACTTAGAGAGAGGGGCTAAGTGACTTGCTTAGTGATACATAGCAAGAAAGGTTCTGAGAAAAGATTCAAAAGACAGGATTCAAACTCAGGTCTTCCTGAGTCCAAGTCTAGTAGTATTCTATCTTCTATGCCCCCAGGTGCTTATGACCTCGTGTGTCAAGGTTATGGGTGAAAATAGTTATCATCTGATCAACTGTGATGATTTAGCTATTTTTAGCAACACAGTGATCCAAGGCATCTCTGAGGGACTTATGATGAAAAATGCTATCCGTACCCAGAGAAAGAACTGATGGTGTCTGAATACAGATCAAAGCACACTTTTTATACTATATTTTTCTTTTGTTAAAAAAATTTATGTCTATGTTTTCTTTTACAATATGACTAATGATGGAAATATGTTTTGCATGTACAGGTTATATAAAATTTCTTGCCTTCTCAATGAAGGGGGAGAGGAGGGGAGGAGAGAATTTGGAACTCAGTTTTAAAAAGAAATGTTGAAAATTGGTTTTACATGGTAGTTGGGGGAGAAATAAAATACCAAATTTAAGAAGGAAGATAACTATCATTTAAATACAAATGAAGTAGTTCTCAATATTATTGCTTTTTAGTTCCATCTATTGACATTCTGAAACGTTGCATTCTTTCTGGGGGCCATATTAAAACACACACATACATATATATATATATATATATATATATATATATATATATACACACACACGTATCTGTATATATATATATATACATATATATGTGTATATATATATGTGTGTGTGTGTGTATATGTATATATGTGTGTGCGTGTGTGTGTGTGCACGTGTGTGTGTGTGTGTGTGTGTGTGGAGTGTGTGTGTGTGTGTGTGTGGAGGGGGAAGTTAGATGGTATAGGAAATAGAGCACTGGCCCTGAAGTCAAAGAGGACTTGAGGTCAAATCTAGCCTCAGACACTTACTGGCTGTGTGAACCTGGGCAAGTTACTTAACCCCAATTCTCTACAAAAAAATATTTATTGATGGCTTTTTTTTAATGACCTATAATAGAGTATAGGATATGACAGGATCAAAAGAAATATTAACATATTTTAGAAATACAGGAGAATAGAAAAATCATTTAGGGAATTTGAGTTTAAGGACATGTTAACCAGGGAGGAGGCAGGCCATTTAAGCCTTGAGTAGCATACAGGATCTGAAAGGTCAGGGTGAGGAGGGAAATCAGCACAGAAGCTGAATGTGACATATCCAGGTCAGCAAACAGCCCAGGGTCCGTTTGGATGGAACAGGAGATTCCCACACAGAAAGATATGAAAGGAGGCTTGAGAAGCAGTTTCCATTTTGAATGTGAAGGAACATAACTACAATGTTTCTAAGGCATTTTAGGGTTTTCCTTACAACTCTGTGAGGGATGTAGGACCAGTATCATTATTTCTGTTTTACAGATTGAGAAAACAGAGACTCAGATGTCATATAGTTAATAGTACAAGCATTCTGCATAGCAATTGGGCATTATGCACCAGAATAATTTACTAAACAGTATGGGCCTTTGCCTTATCACTGATAGGCCTATATGTGTGGGGGGGGAGGGGAAAAGGGGAATGAAAAGAAGAAGAGAAAGTCCTTTATTCAAAAAAAATTAATATTTGCAGCAAAACTTTTGTCGTTGCAAACTGAAAACTAATGTGGGAGAGTCATCAGTTGAGGAATTGCTGAATGAGTCACGGTATATAAATGTTATGGAGTATTGTTATGTTATCACAAATGAGGAAACAGATCTTTAAAATACACAGAAAAACAAACAAAATAACATACACAACCAAAACAGAAACTAAAGCAGAAACTAAAGCAGAAACCAACCATAACTTGATGCTATAAAATCAATGTTATAAAAATGAATAATTTTGAAGACTTTTATAAACCGATGAAGAAAAGAATGAAATGAGCAGAAGCAAGAGAACAATTTATACAATAACAATTGTGTACTATACACACACACATACACACACACACACACACACGCACATATATATATTTGCTTTCTGGAGGGAGGAGGACAGGGCAATTGGGGTTAAGTGACTTGCCCAAGGTCACATGGCTAGTAAGAGTTAAGTGTCTGAGGCCAGATTTGAAATCAGGTCCTTGTGACTCCAGGGCTGGTTCTCTATTCACTGTGCCACCTAGCCACCCCTACAAACAATATTTTGAAACCTTAAAAACTCTGATCAGCTAAATGGCAATCCATTATTCCATAAGACCCATGATGCTGACTATTAAAGAGGTGAGAGCTTTAGGGTGCAGAATGAAATATACCTATTTTTGTACACAGCAAATGAGGGAATTTGTTTTAGTGGACTATGCATATTTTTTTAGAAGAAATTTATTTCTCTCTTTTTTTTTTCTTTCCTCCAATGGAGTAAGGTGAAAGAGAGAGAGAAAAAAATAGTTTTCTGTTAATTTTTAAAATTAAGAGTTGAGGGAGGGAGGAGTTGCAAAGCTTGTTAAATGTTATATGTTCTTTCAGATGAAGTCATTCTTCTGTTCTACATAACTGCTTTACTGTAGTACAAGAGACTTCTCAGTAAGTGGGAGTAATCTGCCAATGTTTGTAACATATGAACAAAACACATCAATAAAACTTTTTTTTTTTAATGTTGATTTTGCAACTTGAGCCTAGGTCTTCTGAGTCTAAAAGACTTTTCTCCTATACTTTTGTGAATATAAGTGAAGTGTGAATATTTGTTGTACCTCATAGGTCACCTGCCCTTGCATTAGATCTATTTCCAAAATGGAGAACAGTGTTATTTTTGGTCTTTCTGCGAGGCAGTGGTCATAATCGTTTCATATCAGTGTTTTCTCTAAAAAGCCACAGAAGCCATTTCTACTTTTGCTGACATGTTACTTGTGTTATTATTTATATTGAGGGTTTATGATCACAAACATAGGGATGGTTTTGAATTTAGCTTTCAAGTTGTACATCATCTAGTCTCCGGAAGGCTCCTCATTGACACCTCAGAAACGTAGCCACCCAGGATGGAATGGTATCTGTCTCCTGAGGAAGGTGAATTGAAGAGCCATACCATTCTGCCTTGAAATGCTTACCTGAAATTCACTTTTTTCCTCTTCTCCTCCAGGTTTTAGATGGAGCAGAGGTGTGTCACCAAAAGACTTACTGGTCATAGATTAAGGCCTGAGTTTGTTTTGATTCGGTTCCTTCCTATTAAATACATATGGATTGTAGATTTCATTTATTCACATTCTACCTAATCTGAAATCAAAGAAAATGAGGTGATAATCTGGTCACCTTTGCCCATTGAACTGGCTGCTTCTTTTAGAAACACACCTAGACCCTGCTTGAGCTTTCATGACTTTGGTGCAAGGGTGCCAAGGAAAGGAAGTTCCCTATCAATCAACAAGCCTTGTTAAGGCTTATAATGTCCCAGGTACTGCAGCAGGTTCTGGAGATGCAATGACAAGAACAAAACAGTGTCCTTGGGAAGTGTCACACTTCACCTAATTCAAGTTCTAGACAAAATCTCTGGGCAATAATCCTTATTGATAAGCCCAATATGCTTACTTCTTCCATTTCTTGTCCATTGATCAGAATGGAACAGAAAAAATTTCAGGAGTAAGTGGGTTCCGCTTCACCACTAAAGGATTCAGTACGATATTGAATCCATCTGTTAGAGGAGGTATAGAGGAGGTTATCATAATTATTGTTAATCATCTTCATGATAATAACATTTATTTAGCACTTAAAGGTTTGCTAAGCATTTAATATGTTCCCTCATTTGACCTAACCACAATGCTGTGAGATAGGTGCTATTATCATCCTTATGTTATAGGTAAGGGAACTGATTCTCTGAAAAGTTCAGTTACTTCCCCAAGAGTCCTACAGGTAGTAAATGTCCGAGGAAAGATTCAAATTCCGATTTTCTTGACTTTAGATCTTTTATTTTATCCTCTGTGCTACCTAACAGCTTAAGGTATGGTTCATTAGATTATCTGTGAGGCTCTTCCAAAGCCTAGAGTCTATGATTCTGAAATTCTATGATCAGAGAGGGAAAAAAAAAATTTAAAAGCATATCGGTTTATCTACAAGTAACCAAAGTGACTTCATCTTTCAACAGTGCTAAAATTAGTTTTTTTCTAATGCCCTCATGATACCCAGAGCATTTGATATGTGACTACTTGATAAGCTACCTTCATAGGATCTATTGAATCATCTGTACAATATCACTAGTATATGGCCATTAGCCATTTCCATCACTATATTACACTGCGACTAATTCTCTTGACCTTAATGCTAGTCTTGACTGAGCCCATGATTCTCCTTTTGTCTTAGTAGGGGTCTTCTCTGCCATTCTGAAGTCTTTTCTCTGCTGGTGTGTTTCCTATGTGCTTTGTTGCTGAGTTCAACCAAATTCTCCTCTGCTAACACCAGGACTAGCCTCAGAGGTGGATCCTCTCAACCACACCCACTGGTATTATCATTCTCCTATTATCGCCCTATTGCTGACCCAGGTCCTCATCTTCACTGTACCTTCTTGATATGGGATGTCACGGGGAAAAGGGTGGTCTTTGTTTCCTTTTATCACATTGCAACTAAAGGCTGAAGCAAAAAGTTTTATTAGAAAGACCACTTAGTCTTGGAGTCAGATGACATGAGTTTGAGTTCTGGTTCTTTCTTTTACTGATTGTGTGAGCTTGGACTATTCATTTTTTTTTTTCATTTTCAGAGCCTCAGTTTCCTCAATCCGTAAAGCAGAGGTGAGTATTTTCACAATGTATCTTCCTCTCCCCTTCCTCACCCAGCTCTTTTCCCTGAAGCCAACTAGAGGTCACAGTGGTGATATTTAGAATCTCTTCCCTCCCTGCTAGGGTCATTTAAAGTTCTTAAGAATTATAGTAGTACATTGGGGGTAAGGCAAATACACAAAATGGGAAGACACTAATGGTTGCTTGAACATCAAGCAATCCTCTTGTTTCTGGAAATACCCATGTTCCCCAAGGGCCTATACAAAAGGAAAGGGGTGGGAGTAAGCATATATAGCTGAACCATACAGAAATATAATGGACCACTAAGTAAAAATATAATGAAACACAGATACCACTACCTTTAACAACTAAGTAGATATACAGCTGCAGGGGCCCTCAAATAGGGATGAGTAGCCTTATTTTTATTTGAGCTTGATGTCACTGGTCTACACAATCCCCTTAGTTATAGCAACAACCTGGGACTGAGGTATGCCTACAAAAGAAATTTATTTTTAGTCAATGGACAGTCAACCTTTTTTCCTTGGACCTGCAAAGCCCATACCACTCACAATACCATTGAAGACCAAAATCTGTTGTGTTGTTCGTTTGTTTGTTTTTTTCCCTCCACATTGAGGAGAGAAAACTAAACTGCTGTTTAATCTGGGAGGGTTGGTCCCCTGTCATTCACTATGGCTTCCATGGCTACCACGCTATTACCAGTTTTCATTCATGTTGTTTCCAGCTTGACCTAGACTCTCTTCGCTAGATAAAGGCTGCCTCCATCCACTGCCATCTCTGGAGCCACACGGTTCTTCTTCTCCCTTGATCATGTGGTTCTCTGGGAAAGCCCTTGTAGATGTTACACTCTAGGAAACTGAGTCCTAATCTCCATATATAGTCTCTTTCCTTACTTCATCTATTTCTCAGACTCTCCTCCTTTCTAAAAGGCCAATACAAAGGCTTATGAGCTGGTCATGGATCAATGATTGATCTTTAACATGATGGTAAGAAGCAAAGTTACCAACATTTATTAAGCATTTACTATGTACTAGGCAATATGCTAAACATTGGGAGTATAATTATAAACAGAAAGAAAGTCTCTGTCCTCAAAGACCTTATAGTCTAACGAGAGAAAACAACACACATAAGTGGAGTGTTTTCAGAAACATTGAAAAGTAAGAAGATGGAGTGTGGAATGTGTAGCCTTGAGACCATATATGACCCTCCAGGTCCTCAAGTGTGCCCCTTAAAGCATTGTGATAATTGTATACTGAAAATAACTGTCATTCAGAGTCGATCATCATCCAATATCGCTGTTTCTTCATGAAATTTGGACTCAGTCAAAGAGCCACACAAGGACCTTGAAATGGGGCTTTCTAAGAACTCTCGCCATTGCATTAAAGACAATGTGGTACACAAAAGGTACATGTAGGAATCCTCTTAGGGTCACACAATTGGTAATCCTTGAAATGAATGCATAATTATTATTCATCCTACAAATTATTATTATTATTATTAATCCTACAAAGCCACATCTCCCTTCTTTCCTTCTGAGGTTGCCTTTATTTTGCCATTGATTTGAAGAAGTAAACACAATTTTGATGAGGAAGAGATCATCTCAGACTCCGTTCCTAATCTCCAGCCTATCTACTTCATTGTAGCCTCGTTGTTCTTCCAAAACTACCTAGTAGAAGAGGTAGTGCCCTTCCTCGAAGTTTAGTTTGCTCCCATAAGGCAGTGTTGTAAATTATGCAAAAAAAGCCTATGTATAGGAAATAAACCACCTCTGAAAATCACCATGGATTACAGTTGGACTCACTGGGTTCTACACCTGTTAAATTTTATTCCTTTTATCTAATGGATTTCTGCAAGTATATTGTAGCCTTTTAACACCCTGCCAGGAGAAGTTTGTTGAAAGATTGTCACCAGTTTAAATTTATGCCTAAGGCTCACTTCCTTAATTTGGCCTCCACCTCATTTTCTATTTCTTGTAATTACGTTCCTAGCCCTAGTTTTTCCAAAGCCCCTTGTGGATGATGAAGGGAGCAGGAAAATGAATCATTATATCTCTTCTTCCTGACAGTAATAGTAACCAGGGCATTGAAAGTCTCTCTTTCTTGGTCATAAACTTGTTTTCACGTTCTGTGGCTCAGGGAGAAAAAGGATCTTCTTCATTACTCTGTGTCTGACATATCAAAAATGTATTTTTGTGCAATGTGAAAGCACAATTGAGATAGTATCTGGAATGTAGCTTCTGTGCAGAACACAGAGCAGTTGGAAGATAGTAGGGGATACAATGTAAAGACATGTAGCGTGGATGGGCTTCACGAAACTTGAATTCACATCCTCTTCTCTGCCTAGCTATTTGACATGAGCTTAGTGATGTCCCTTCTTAAAGAGGTGCAAGTATTTGTTTCCATACATGTGAAATGAGAACATTGGGCCACATGGACTGTCACTATTGTGCATGAACTAGAGGGCCCCATTACTTTTGAGAGAGATTCTGAGGGGCCAGGTACAAGGCAAATCTTGATGTCTGTGGATGTTGCTTTTCTTGATGTTTAAAAAAAAATAAATAACTCTGAGCCTGACAATCACCAAATACAATGAGCACTTCCTTAAACAAGATAAAAATAGGAAAAAAAGAAGATAGCACATGGAATTGAAAATATCATACAGTAATTTTATAAATTCAGTATGTAGCTTTCAAAGCTCTTTTGCTTGTTGGCTTCCTTCTGACCTTCCTTCTGAT
>JAQQSV010001535.1:27982-56063 GCA_028646515.1 Pseudochirops corinnae
TGATAAGAAACAAAAAGGAAGGAAGGAAAGATAAGAAACAGAAAGAAAGAAAGAAAGAAGGAAGGAAGGAAGAAAAAGAAAGGAAGAAAGAAAGAGAAGGAAAGAAAGAAAGAAAGAAAGAAAGAAAGAAAGAAAGAGAAAGAAAGAAAGAAAAAGAAAGGTCATTGAAGGTTTTTGATGCATAGAAAGCACAAGAAAGATCAGAAGGAAGGTCAGAAGGAAGCCAACAAGCAAAAGAGCTTTGAAAGCTACATACTGAATTTATAAAATTACTGTATGATATTTTCAATTCCATGTGCTATCTTCTTTTTTTCCTATTTTTATCTTGTTTAAGGAAGTGCTCATTGTATTTGGTGATTGTCAGGCTCAGAGTTATTTATTTTTTTTTAAACATCAAGAAAAGCAACATCCACAGACATCAAGATTTGCCTTGTACCTGGCCCCTCAGAATCTCTCTCAAAAGTAATGGGGCCCTCTAGTTCATGCACAATAGTGACAGTCCATGTGGCCCAATGTTCTCATTTCACATGTATGGAAACAAATACTTGCACCTCTTTAAGAAGGGACATCACTAAGCTCATGTCAAATAGCTAGGCAGAGAAGAGGATGTGAATTCAAGTTTCGTGAAGCCCATCCACGCTACATGTCTTTACATTGTATCCCCTACTATCTTCCAACTGCTCTGTGTTCTGCACAGAAGCTACATTCCAGATACTATCTCAATTGTGCTTTCACATTGCACAAAAATACATTTTTGATATGTCAGACACAGAGTAATGAAGAAGATCCTTTTTCTCCCTGAGCCACAGAACGTGAAAACAAGTTTATGACCAAGAAAGAGAGACTTTCAATGCCCTGGTTACTATTACTGTCAGGAAGAAGAGATATAATGATTCATTTTCCTGCTCCCTTCATCATCCACAAGGGGCTTTGGAAAAACTAGGGCTAGGAACGTAATTACAAGAAATAGAAAATGAGGTGGAGGCCAAATTAAGGAAGTGAGCCTTAGGCATAAATTTAAACTGGTGACAATCTTTCAACAAACTTCTCCTGGCAGGGTGTTAAAAGGCTACAATATACTTGCAGAAATCCATTAGATAAAAGGAATAAAATTTAACAGGTGTAGAACCCAGTGAGTCCAACTGTAATCCATGGTGATTTTCAGAGGTGGTTTATTTCCTATACATAGGCTTTTTTTGCATAATTTACAACACTGCCTTATGGGAGCAAACTAAACTTCGAGGAAGGGCACTACCTCTTCTACTAGGTAGTTTTGGAAGAACAACGAGGCTACAATGAAGTAGATAGGCTGGAGATTAGGAACGGAGTCTGAGATGATCTCTTCCTCATCAAAATTGTGTTTACTTCTTCAAATCAATGGCAAAATAAAGGCAACCTCAGAAGGAAAGAAGGGAGATGTGGCTTTGTAGGATTAATAATAATAATAATAATTTGTAGGATGAATAATAATTATGCATTCATTTCAAGGATTACCAATTGTGTGACCCTAAGAGGATTCCTACATGTACCTTTTGTGTACCACATTGTCTTTAATGCAATGGCGAGAGTTCTTAGAAAGCCCCATTTCAAGGTCCTTGTGTGGCTCTTTGACTGAGTCCAAATTTCATGAAGAAACAGCGATATTGGATGATGATCGACTCTGAATGACAGTTATTTTCAGTATACAATTATCACAATGCTTTAAGGGGCACACTTGAGGACCTGGAGGGTCATATATGGTCTCAAGGCTACACATTCCACACTCCATCTTCTTACTTTTCAATGTTTCTGAAAACACTCCACTTATGTGTGTTGTTTTCTCTCGTTAGACTATAAGGTCTTTGAGGACAGAGACTTTCTTTCTGTTTATAATTATACTCCCAATGTTTAGCATATTGCCTAGTACATAGTAAATGCTTAATAAATGTTGGTAACTTTGCTTCTTACCATCATGTTAAAGATCAATCATTGATCCATGACCAGCTCATAAGCCTTTGTATTGGCCTTTTAGAAAGGAGGAGAGTCTGAGAAATAGATGAAGTAAGGAAAGAGACTATATATGGAGATTAGGACTCAGTTTCCTAGAGTGTAACATCTACAAGGGCTTTCCCAGAGAACCACATGATCAAGGGAGAAGAAGAACCGTGTGGCTCCAGAGATGGCAGTGGATGGAGGCAGCCTTTATCTAGCGAAGAGAGTCTAGGTCAAGCTGGAAACAACATGAATGAAAACTGGTAATAGCGTGGTAGCCATGGAAGCCATAGTGAATGACAGGGGACCAACCCTCCCAGATTAAACAGCAGTTTAGTTTTCTCTCCTCAATGTGGAGGGAAAAAAACAAACAAACGAACAACACAACAGATTTTGGTCTTCAATGGTATTGTGAGTGGTATGGGCTTTGCAGGTCCAAGGAAAAAAGGTTGACTGTCCATTGACTAAAAATAAATTTCTTTTGTAGGCATACCTCAGTCCCAGGTTGTTGCTATAACTAAGGGGATTGTGTAGACCAGTGACATCAAGCTCAAATAAAAATAAGGCTACTCATCCCTATTTGAGGGCCCCTGCAGCTGTATATCTACTTAGTTGTTAAAGGTAGTGGTATCTGTGTTTCATTATATTTTTACTTAGTGGTCCATTATATTTCTGTATGGTTCAGCTATATATGCTTACTCCCACCCCTTTCCTTTTGTATAGGCCCTTGGGGAACATGGGTATTTCCAGAAACAAGAGGATTGCTTGATGTTCAAGCAACCATTAGTGTCTTCCCATTTTGTGTATTTGCCTTACCCCCAATGTACTACTATAATTCTTAAGAACTTTAAATGACCCTAGCAGGGAGGGAAGAGATTCTAAATATCACCACTGTGACCTCTAGTTGGCTTCAGGGAAAAGAGCTGGGTGAGGAAGGGGAGAGGAAGATACATTGTGAAAATACTCACCTCTGCTTTACGGATTGAGGAAACTGAGGCTCTGAAAATGAAAAAAAAAAATGAATAGTCCAAGCTCACACAATCAGTAAAAGAAAGAACCAGAACTCAAACTCATGTCATCTGACTCCAAGACTAAGTGGTCTTTCTAATAAAACTTTTTGCTTCAGCCTTTAGTTGCAATGTGATAAAAGGAAACAAAGACCACCCTTTTCCCCGTGACATCCCATATCAAGAAGGTACAGTGAAGATGAGGACCTGGGTCAGCAATAGGGCGATAATAGGAGAATGATAATACCAGTGGGTGTGGTTGAGAGGATCCACCTCTGAGGCTAGTCCTGGTGTTAGCAGAGGAGAATTTGGTTGAACTCAGCAACAAAGCACATAGGAAACACACCAGCAGAGAAAAGACTTCAGAATGGCAGAGAAGACCCCTACTAAGACAAAAGGAGAATCATGGGCTCAGTCAAGACTAGCATTAAGGTCAAGAGAATTAGTCGCAGTGTAATATAGTGATGGAAATGGCTAATGGCCATATACTAGTGATATTGTACAGATGATTCAATAGATCCTATGAAGGTAGCTTATCAAGTAGTCACATATCAAATGCTCTGGGTATCATGAGGGCATTAGAAAAAAACTAATTTTAGCACTGTTGAAAGATGAAGTCACTTTGGTTACTTGTAGATAAACCGATATGCTTTTAAATTTTTTTTTTCCCTCTCTGATCATAGAATTTCAGAATCATAGACTCTAGGCTTTGGAAGAGCCTCACAGATAATCTAATGAACCATACCTTAAGCTGTTAGGTAGCACAGAGGATAAAATAAAAGATCTAAAGTCAAGAAAATCGGAATTTGAATCTTTCCTCGGACATTTACTACCTGTAGGACTCTTGGGGAAGTAACTGAACTTTTCAGAGAATCAGTTCCCTTACCTATAACATAAGGATGATAATAGCACCTATCTCACAGCATTGTGGTTAGGTCAAATGAGGGAACATATTAAATGCTTAGCAAACCTTTAAGTGCTAAATAAATGTTATTATCATGAAGATGATTAACAATAATTATGATAACCTCCTCTATACCTCCTCTAACAGATGGATTCAATATCGTACTGAATCCTTTAGTGGTGAAGCGGAACCCACTTACTCCTGAAATTTTTTCTGTTCCATTCTGATCAATGGACAAGAAATGGAAGAAGTAAGCATATTGGGCTTATCAATAAGGATTATTGCCCAGAGATTTTGTCTAGAACTTGAATTAGGTGAAGTGTGACACTTCCCAAGGACACTGTTTTGTTCTTGTCATTGCATCTCCAGAACCTGCTGCAGTACCTGGGACATTATAAGCCTTAACAAGGCTTGTTGATTGATAGGGAACTTCCTTTCCTTGGCACCCTTGCACCAAAGTCATGAAAGCTCAAGCAGGGTCTAGGTGTGTTTCTAAAAGAAGCAGCCAGTTCAATGGGCAAAGGTGACCAGATTATCACCTCATTTTCTTTGATTTCAGATTAGGTAGAATGTGAATAAATGAAATCTACAATCCATATGTATTTAATAGGAAGGAACCGAATCAAAACAAACTCAGGCCTTAATCTATGACCAGTAAGTCTTTTGGTGACACACCTCTGCTCCATCTAAAACCTGGAGGAGAAGAGGAAAAAAGTGAATTTCAGGTAAGCATTTCAAGGCAGAATGGTATGGCTCTTCAATTCACCTTCCTCAGGAGACAGATACCATTCCATCCTGGGTGGCTACGTTTCTGAGGTGTCAATGAGGAGCCTTCCGGAGACTAGATGATGTACAACTTGAAAGCTAAATTCAAAACCATCCCTATGTTTGTGATCATAAACCCTCAATATAAATAATAACACAAGTAACATGTCAGCAAAAGTAGAAATGGCTTCTGTGGCTTTTTAGAGAAAACACTGATATGAAACGATTATGACCACTGCCTCGCAGAAAGACCAAAAATAACACTGTTCTCCATTTTGGAAATAGATCTAATGCAAGGGCAGGTGACCTATGAGGTACAACAAATATTCACACTTCACTTATATTCACAAAAGTATAGGAGAAAAGTCTTTTAGACTCAGAAGACCTAGGCTCAAGTTGCAAAATCAACATTAAAAAAAAAAAGTTTTATTGATGTGTTTTGTTCATATGTTACAAACATTGGCAGATTACTCCCACTTACTGAGAAGTCTCTTGTACTACAGTAAAGCAGTTATGTAGAACAGAAGAATGACTTCATCTGAAAGAACATATAACATTTAACAAGCTTTGCAACTCCTCCCTCCCTCAACTCTTAATTTTAAAAATTAACAGAAAACTATTTTTTTCTCTCTCTCTTTCACCTTACTCCATTGGAGGAAAGAAAAAAAAAAGAGAGAAATAAATTTCTTCTAAAAAAATATGCATAGTCCACTAAAACAAATTCCCTCATTTGCTGTGTACAAAAATAGGTATATTTCATTCTGCACCCTAAAGCTCTCACCTCTTTAATAGTCAGCATCATGGGTCTTATGGAATAATGGATTGCCATTTAGCTGATCAGAGTTTTTAAGGTTTCAAAATATTGTTTGTAGGGGTGGCTAGGTGGCACAGTGAATAGAGAACCAGCCCTGGAGTCACAAGGACCTGATTTCAAATCTGGCCTCAGACACTTAACTCTTACTAGCCATGTGACCTTGGGCAAGTCACTTAACCCCAATTGCCCTGTCCTCCTCCCTCCAGAAAGCAAATATATATATGTGCGTGTGTGTGTGTGTGTGTGTATGTGTGTGTGTATAGTACACAATTGTTATTGTATAAATTGTTCTCTTGCTTCTGCTCATTTCATTCTTTTCTTCATCGGTTTATAAAAGTCTTCAAAATTATTCATTTTTATAACATTGATTTTATAGCATCAAGTTATGGTTGGTTTCTGCTTTAGTTTCTGCTTTAGTTTCTGTTTTGGTTGTGTATGTTATTTTGTTTGTTTTTCTGTGTATTTTAAAGATCTGTTTCCTCATTTGTGATAACATAACAATACTCCATAACATTTATATACCGTGACTCATTCAGCAATTCCTCAACTGATGACTCTCCCACATTAGTTTTCAGTTTGCAACGACAAAAGTTTTGCTGCAAATATTAATTTTTTTTGAATAAAGGACTTTCTCTTCTTCTTTTCATTCCCCTTTTCCCCTCCCCCCCCACACATATAGGCCTATCAGTGATAAGGCAAAGGCCCATACTGTTTAGTAAATTATTCTGGTGCATAATGCCCAATTGCTATGCAGAATGCTTGTACTATTAACTATATGACATCTGAGTCTCTGTTTTCTCAATCTGTAAAACAGAAATAATGATACTGGTCCTACATCCCTCACAGAGTTGTAAGGAAAACCCTAAAATGCCTTAGAAACATTGTAGTTATGTTCCTTCACATTCAAAATGGAAACTGCTTCTCAAGCCTCCTTTCATATCTTTCTGTGTGGGAATCTCCTGTTCCATCCAAACGGACCCTGGGCTGTTTGCTGACCTGGATATGTCACATTCAGCTTCTGTGCTGATTTCCCTCCTCACCCTGACCTTTCAGATCCTGTATGCTACTCAAGGCTTAAATGGCCTGCCTCCTCCCTGGTTAACATGTCCTTAAACTCAAATTCCCTAAATGATTTTTCTATTCTCCTGTATTTCTAAAATATGTTAATATTTCTTTTGATCCTGTCATATCCTATACTCTATTATAGGTCATTAAAAAAAAGCCATCAATAAATATTTTTTTGTAGAGAATTGGGGTTAAGTAACTTGCCCAGGTTCACACAGCCAGTAAGTGTCTGAGGCTAGATTTGACCTCAAGTCCTCTTTGACTTCAGGGCCAGTGCTCTATTTCCTATACCATCTAACTTCCCCCTCCACACACACACACACACACACTCCACACACACACACACACACACACACGTGCACACACACACACGCACACACATATATACATATACACACACACACACATATATATATACACATATATATGTATATATATATATATACAGATACGTGTGTGTGTATATATATATATATATATATATATATATATATATATATGTATGTGTGTGTTTTAATATGGCCCCCAGAAAGAATGCAACGTTTCAGAATGTCAATAGATGGAACTAAAAAGCAATAATATTGAGAACTACTTCATTTGTATTTAAATGATAGTTATCTTCCTTCTTAAATTTGGTATTTTATTTCTCCCCCAACTACCATGTAAAACCAATTTTCAACATTTCTTTTTAAAACTGAGTTCCAAATTCTCTCCTCCCCTCCTCTCCCCCTTCATTGAGAAGGCAAGAAATTTTATATAACCTGTACATGCAAAACATATTTCCATCATTAGTCATATTGTAAAAGAAAACATAGACATAAATTTTTTTAACAAAAGAAAAATATAGTATAAAAAGTGTGCTTTGATCTGTATTCAGACACCATCAGTTCTTTCTCTGGGTACGGATAGCATTTTTCATCATAAGTCCCTCAGAGATGCCTTGGATCACTGTGTTGCTAAAAATAGCTAAATCATCACAGTTGATCAGATGATAACTATTTTCACCCATAACCTTGACACACGAGGTCATAAGCACCTGGGGGCATAGAAGATAGAATACTACTAGACTTGGACTCAGGAAGACCTGAGTTTGAATCCTGTCTTTTGAATCTTTTCTCAGAACCTTTCTTGCTATGTATCACTAAGCAAGTCACTTAGCCCCTCTCTCTAAGTCTCAGTTTTATTATCTGAAGAAAGGGATAATGACAACACTTCAGGAGATTATTGTGAGTCTCAGATGAAGTAAGATATGTCCAACTTTAGCCATTATTCTTTTCTATTTTTTTTAGAGTTATTACACAAATGGGCTCAAGTCAGTTATCAGTGGCCCACAAGAGAATACTGTCAGTTTTTTATTGAGAACATTTTCACCACTATTATTGTTGTAGTTGTTGTTAGTATTGTCAAAAGAAGAAAAGTCTTTATCTGACCTTCACTCCAAACTCAACCCTAAGTGACCACTTTGTCTTTTTGTAAATGGATAGCAACATTGACCATGTTATAGCTTGAATTTACCCCAAACCTGGAAATAAGAACCACGGTAGGAGGTACTCCTTCAATCTTTCTATCCCAATCAAAATTAAAATTAATATTCAGATGGTACTGTGAATGTATGATTTCCAATCTAAAATGGCTTTAATATTTTTTTCATATTAATAGATTGGAATATAAAAGGGTAATAATAGAAATCCACAGACCTATATAATTTTTAAGTTTTATGTATGTGAACCTGTAGATACTGGATATGATGTTCATGCCCATTAATAATGCATGCAGTCTGGAAGAATCTGGGATTTATCTAGGTAGCTGGAGATGAATCATCCAATATTCCCCATGTCTCTCTAAAAAGTGCAAGAAGAAAGAGACCAAGGAAATATAGCCTAGATGGCAAAGAAAGGAAGGAGATATACCATTATTTTATTCACCATACTAGTAGAGTACATTTCACGTCATCCTGGCTCTACCTCTACTTAATCAGTATGACTTCTGTTAATTTTTAACACATATCTCTTTGTTGTTGTTCAGTTTTTTTTAGTGGTGTCTGACTCTTCATGACCCCATTTGAGGTTTTCTTGGCAAAGATATTTGGAGTAGTATAAAGTCAAGCACAAGCAGCTCTCCAGAGGACTACTACTGTGAATATCTTTAAGGCACTGATCACATAGCATAGTGAACTCTCTATTTATTCATCACTAAACTAAGGTAAAACATTCACAGAAACCAAAGTACAGCATTCACAATGATATAAGATAACAATTTATCACTGAAGAGTCCACATAGTTTCAATAAAGTGGCCACATAGACAAAAGATATCCACCAGTAAGTCTTCAACTCAATCATCCTTGAGGAGCAACCCTCTTTAAGAGACACAAAGTACATAGGTCAAAGTTTTCCCACCCCTAAGTCACATTGTCTTAATCTCTCAGTCAAAAAGTTTTCTTTCTTTTTGATTTCAGATTAGTTTCCAATCATTCTTAATTCAATCATCATTAAGGGGTATAAGGTACAAAGTACAATTTCTCCCATCCCTAGGGCACAGTAAATTATGATCTTCTCAGTCACCTCCAAGTATCCAAGGAGAGGTATTTTCATCTTGATGTGACACTGGCTTCCAGATTCCATGGTTCCTCTTCCAAGGGTCCAGTTCTTGGCTGAATCTACCCAACTGTCACCTGGATTCAGAGGTAAGCATCTCCCAGCTCCTGTTCCAGTTCATGCTCCAGCTTGAACCTCACAGTGACCAGTTCAGTTCAAGCCCTTCAAAGCCTCTGTTTCTGGGAAGAAAAAGCTTAATAGACCCACAATAATATCTACACACATCAAGCTTGGCAGAATTACAACAATATTCACACACATTGATGGCACTATCATCAAATTACTTTCTACCTGTGCAATCAACACAGACCAGAAGACAGGGACTCTGTCTGAGAAATGAACACAAATCATCAGAAAAGTCCCTGGACCTCTGAAAGTATCAGTAAAACCCTTCTTCAGGACTTCTGTAAACAGAAAACAAGAAAGTTCTCTTTCAGGGCTTCTGAACCAGAAGTAAGATCCCGGGACTTCTGTAATAACAGCAATGTCCTCTATCAGCAGACAGATCTGACAGAGTAACATCAACACAGACAGACTAAGTTTTAGCACCATAGTCATGCTTCCTACCAGTTCTACTCTGTTCCAGCTTGAGCTTCTGCTTATATATGGTAGGTCTCCTTCCTGTCCCACCCTTACTGTTGTGTCAGCAAGTTCTTCCTGCCTTCAAATCAGAAAGGGCTCAAACAAGGTGCTAAATACTCAAGTAGCTGAAACAAGGTGCTAAGTACTTCTTTGCTTGCCATTACAAGTGGTTTGGCATTTTCTTCTTGATCACTTAGGCACCTACTATGTGCTAGACACTAAGGCTACAAAGATATAATTCATGCAGAGCCTAAAATCAAGTGGTGGATATATGTAACTGTCATGTTGGAGACTGAGATAAGTGTAATGTCACAATCAAGTGCTAGGGGAAATTGGAAGTGGAGAGAGTCCATTCTACTTGGGAATTGGAGAAAGGCTCATGGAAGAGTTGGAACCGGAATTAAGGTTTGAAAAAAGAGAGGGATTTAAAAATGTGGAGACAGAGGAAAGGAGTGTGAAAAGTCTATTCCTAGCATGGTGGATGGAGTGCATAGATCAACTTGATTAAGAGCTAGGTTGGTGAAAATGGAGTGGAGTATAATACAGTTTAATGAGAATGTAGACTACATAATGGGAAGCAGCATGAGATAGAAGCAGAAAAGAAGCATAGAACTAGATTGTTCAGGGTTTTATGTGTTTGGATCAGGAGTTTTTATATTCCTCACTAAACCACAGAGAGATGCTAAGGTATGGTATGGCGCTGTCAGTGCTGCTGTTATTGATTTGTTTTGTTTGTTTTTAGTAGATAAGGAATTTGATGAGAGCCATGCTTTTAAAAAGATTATTTAGGCAAATGACTTGTATTTGTATCCTCAGAAATGAGCATAGTGTCTGATAAATGCATGTTTCCTTCCTTCCTTCTTGACCTGAACCTCAGTTTCTCTATTTGTAAAATGTGGAGATTGGATCTCTATGGTTCATTCCAATTTCAAAGTCCATGTTTGATATTCTTACACTTTTATAACCAAAAGTGCCATGCAGCTTCAATATTCTGCATCCAAAATTCATTTCCACTTCTAAGGTTCTATGTCCTAAGTCCCTTTTAGTTTCAGCATTCATTGATCCCTTGAACTATCTAATAAAAGTGAGAGACCCTAGGTTTTTTTTTTTTAATTTCATCCTATTTCCAATACCTAACAGGAAAAATAAATAAAATAAAATGAGCCAGGAGGAGGTACTACACTGCCTATCACTCACTGGTGCCCTAATATTCGCTGTATCATACCACGTTCCATTATGGCCTTTATTTTATGATAGTAATGCTTGTCTGCCCCGGCAAATTCTGATAAACGTAATGCCAGGTTAAACAGCATGCAACCACACTAAGCAATATTAATCAAAGAAGAAGTAAGCCGAGCACTCAGGCACTTTTCCAGTAGGAAAAAAATCATCATAATCGTCTGACTTCTTCAAATGACCACATTTCTTTGTTCGTTTTTTTGTTGAGCCCACCATTCACGCTGTATACAGCCAAACGGCTCAGCGTTTATCAATGGGCATTTTTTAAAAGGTGTCCCTGGAGGGCCTACTCTTGATTTGTACACTTTTCATCTCCCATGAACTCTAAATAAATAAAAGCAGGTTGCTTTTAATGAAACCCTTAGCAAAGGCCTAGCTCTTAATTGCATAAAAGTATCATACATGCCATCTCATTTTTTGCTATTTATTAGAATGACAAACTTATCTTTGAGATGTCAGGCTGTGCTAGAGAGAAATATGTGAAGGTTCCAGCATGCAGGGAAGAGGCAGAGGAAGTGCCTTCCATTAGCTTCAAAAGCTGACTTTGACTCCACAGTTGCTTTCTGCTGGAGATCAGTATGAGAATACTGGTGAATTAGATGTAGGAAACACCAAAATAGTCCAGAGAGGTTCCTATGTGGACACAAGCAAGGAATTGCTTCTGGGCTAGGGCTTGTTTGAAAGAATTAGTATCAGGGACAAGGAGGTAGTAAGAAAAAAGAAAGAGCACTGGATTCAAACTCACAAAATCTGCCTTCCAGTCCTAGCTTAGGAAGTAATTAGATGTGCAACTTTGAGCAAAGCTCCTAACTGTCAAATGGAGATAAAGCCTACAGCTTATCTCATAGGGATGTTGTCAAGAAAGTATTTTGTAAAATGTTCACACACACACACACACACACACACACACACTTATTCATTCATTCATTCATTCATTCATTTGTTGTTTGTTTATTATTCTTTGTACATGTATTCCTAGTTCCTAGCACAAGACCTAGCACATAGAAATCTCTTAATAGGTGTTGATTGTTAATTGTAAAATTTTGAGTTCCAATTATGGCCACCTAATGGAGAAAAAAAGAGTAGAGAAAGGATAGCAGTTGTTTTGGGGTAATAAAATTTGGAGAGTTGGCTGGTTTTGCCAACAAATAGTGAAGTGCCATTGGGAACGTCATGTGTCATTCCAAGGACTCCATTTCCCCAAATTTAAAATGAGGAGGAATTGAACTTGAAGACTTCTGAGTTCTCCAGCTCTGCCATTCTTTATGCTAAGGTTGTTTCTAGGCATAGCATTCTATGATTTGAAACTTCTACCAATTCTGTTCTTATATACTGTATTTTTCTTGGGGTCTAAAACATAGGGGCATCACTGCCACTGGAGTTTCTAAACCAAATGAACTACTCTATTTAGGAAATAAGAATTGTTATTGTTCCATCATTTCAGTCATGTCCATCTCTTTATGACCCCATTTCGGGTTGTCTTAGCAAAGTTACTGAAGTGGTTTGTCATTTCTTTCTCAGCTTTATTTTACAGATGAGGAAACTGTGACTTGCCCAAGTCACACAGCTCATAATGGTTTGAGGCCATATTTGAACTTAGGAAGATGAGTCTTCCTGACTTCAAGCCCAGCACACAATCCACTCTACTACCAAGCTGCCCCAAGACTAATCATTGATAATGAAGACATTCAGATAAAATGGAACAAGTTAAACAGAAGAACATGATAGAAAGATACAACATGTAATAAGACAACACAAATAGTAATACACTGACAAACACTATAAAATTAGAATGGCATTCCTGGAATGTGCATTAAACATAACAGATGGACTGACGAACATTTTAATTTCTTCTTGTAATGTCATCAAGGTAACAGATGGCAAAATGCCAAAGGATGGTGCAGATGCAGGGAAAGAAAAGCATCAACAGCTTTGCAAAGAGCACAGTGACACTCTAGACATCATCAAGCATAAGGTCTGATGTTGTCAAGTTCTAATATTATCCTCTTTATAAACTGGAAAGAAAGAAGTATGAAAGAGAAAAGGAAAGACAGACAGAAACAGGGAGACAAAGAGAGAGACACAGACAGACACAGACACAGAGAAACAGAGACTGAGAGAAAGAGACAGAGACAGAGATAGATAGGAGACTGAAAATTCTTTACTACTAATTTCCCACTGAAATCCCATATAAATTCGCCACTAAAAGATAACCATATTTGTGCTTTGAGGCCATTAGGTCACGACCCTGACTCCCATGGAAGATTTATATGAGAATATAGATGGACAAGAGTCAGGACTGTGAGAGTAGGACACAGATGGGCTGTGGTCTTCAATGCTTTAGGATATGTCCAGGTAGATGAGGTCACAGACTCACAGAAACACCCAAACTCTTTAATATATCAATGAAATGGGAAAAAAAAACCACGTGAAAATCTTTTGGATATTGAAAGTGTTAGGTTCTGTCTTTCTAGAATATATTGGAGTTCCATCCAGAATAAAAGTTGATTCATTTTAGACCATGTGCAAATTATCTATAGAGCGTGTAAGAGTTCTGCTCAGAACATACAATGCTTCTGTTTAGAATTTGTAAGGTTCTAGTCACAACATGAGTCATTCAACACAGGAGTCAAAAGAGGGTATGAATAACATTTAAGGATTCTTATCAGACTAAGAGAAGGGTCATCTCAGTTTAGCTCTATTCAGAATGTATGAAGCTTCTATTCAGATGAGGGTCCTCAACATTTTCAAGAGTTCTTTTTGGAAGAAGTGACGGCTCTGTATAGAGTATGTCCTATTGAGGACAAGTGGAGTTTCTATTTAGAACAGGTGAGGATTCTAATTGCATACATATACAAAGATTCTCTTCAGATTATTTTTGCTTGCTTTTCAACAAGTGCTGTGAATGCCCAGGGCTAGTGCAAATTATAACTTATTCTATAACTTGTGTTCTTGGAGGGTTGCCTGCTGCAAAAAGTGAAATGATTTGTCCAGAATCCTACAGGCAATATATGTAAGAGGCAGAACACTCCCCTAGGTTTTACTGGGCCAAGGCTGGCTCATTAGATTCTCTCAAAGCAACTTTATTAAACTATGTGGAATCAAAATATTCATAATCCTATTCAGATATGTGCAAATCTTTATCAATAAATGAAAATCTTCCACATCAGGCATCATGCTGGATACTGGAAATCTAGGTAGAAAGGATAAAATAATCCAGGCTTACAAAGATTTTTCCAGAATATGTGAGAGTTCTACTAAAATCATAGAGTAATTCTGTCATTTGTCCTTCAAATGAGACAACAAAATGAAGGCATTTTGCAAGTCTTAAAGCTGTTAAAAATGCTGGTTATTGGGGCAGCCAGGTGGCATAGTTAATAGAGCACTGGTCCTGGAGTCAAGAGGACCTGAGTTCAAATCTGGCCTCACACACTTGACATATTTACTAGCTGTGTGACCTTGGGCAAATAACTGAACCCCAATTGCCTTGCTTTCCCCTTCCAAAAAAATTCTACTTATTATTATTGTTGTGGTCATCTTTATTGTTATTATCATTTATATCATCATCATCATTATTTAGTGGTGCTATAGGGCATAGCAAATTTACTTCTGAATCAGGATGATCTGGGTTAAAAAATCTCTTCTGATGGATACTTGGCTATGTTACACCGTGTAAAGCATTCACACTCCCAATGCTCCAAGAAAATTGTTTAAGAATGTAAATTGTCTAATAGGTACTGACTTGTATTGGTACAGGGAGTTTCCTTACTGGGCGTTCCATACACTAATGAAATCCAATGATGAAATTGATTATAATTATTGTTCATTCGTAAGGGATCTTTCCTCTATAATTTTATTACAATGAATTTGGGCGCCATTTGTTGATGTGCTTCATAAGTCAATGTCCTCCCATCACAGTTCCACCCCAAAACCAAATAAATCAACATATTCCTCCTGCTCAAACAGTGAGAGCAAAGAGAAGAGCAATGGAGCTCAGAATTGGTCTTAGTGCCTTTTGTGCATTATTATTAATACCTCCTAGGCTACTCTGGTGTGTGCCTTCTCTCTGATTACAAAATTGCTATTGATCGTTTTTCTTAGGTACCTTGTTAATGGTCACAATAAAATGTGACTTGTTAGTTATTCCTGTACAGTCATGATAAACCTTGCTCAGGACACATCCTGACCAAGAGCAGAGCCATAAACCAGTCATGACCTGAGGCAGAGCTGGTGAAAAGCAGAGAAAAGAAGAATGGATGGCTTCATCCTTGCACAAAATGAGTGCTGTTCGATG
Source organism: Pseudochirops corinnae (assembly GCA_028646515.1). Classification (NCBI taxonomy): domain Eukaryota; kingdom Metazoa; phylum Chordata; class Mammalia; order Diprotodontia; family Pseudocheiridae; genus Pseudochirops; species Pseudochirops corinnae. Next base: position 43,219 of record JAQQSV010001535.1, read on the forward strand.
TATCATCTCTCTGAACAAATGATCAGGTTTGTTATTGTACCAGTAACATTTAATTATTTTTTTTCTAATCTTGCTCTGATAAAAATAGATTCAACCAGCATTCTTCCATGTATACGTATATAGATATAGATACAGATGTGTGTATAGACACACATGCACACACATATATATATATACATACAAGCATATGTATACACACATACATATACTTATGTATACACACATATACATACACACATAACATATATATTCTCTATGTTATACATGATATATTTATATATATATATATATATATACTCTCACATGTATTATATACCATTCATATTATATATAATCTGATTATATATAATGTGTGCATATATGTATACACACATATGTGTGTGTTGCAGTTTAAACCCAGACAAGCCCAAAACTGTTGAGGTGGGGTCTCTGTCCACCCCAAAACTGTTGTGGTGGAACCATCTCAAAGAATTCTGAATCAGACCACCTCTAATCCAAGTATAGGCATTTATTGAAATTGATGCCTCTCATGAAATGGGCTATATTCCAAGAGAAACCAGCAACTTCAGAGAAAGTAAGATGGATTTTTATAGGGTAAAGATGCAATTACATAACAGAAATTTATATAGAATAGAGAAATATCATTAATATTAAAAGGCAGGAGGAGTTTGTTAAGGGATTAGGTAATGGAGGAGGGGTCCCATCTATGATTCAGTGGTTAAACATTCTGATCATTCTGCCCTCCAACTGGCTAGCTATTGTGGTCCTGTCTGTTTAAGACAATTAGGTATTGTGGTCTTGTCTTGGACTAGATGGATGATGCAATTGTGATTGAATACAAGAATACACCTGTTTCTGTGGAAATGGGTCTGGGGGCAGTGACCAGGTAGAGGCAGTAGCTGGGTTCCCATCACATGGACACACCTGCTGTTTCTGTGGGAACTTAGAGTTCAGGAATATACCTTTTGTTCCAGTGAGCAGTGAGGGATATACAAAGAAGTTAGGAAATTGGTGGGGGAGGTAGTATAGTCCAGTGGGCCTGCTGTTCGGTAGGGCCAGGCCTATAATGAAGTTAGAATATTGGGCCTTGAGGCAACTTTATTAGGATTTCATCATAAATCAATCTGTCCATCTATGTATCCATCTATCTATCTATCTATCTATCTGTCTATCTGTCTGTCTCTCTCTCTCTCTCAATGCGTGTGCATATATTCTCCATATTATATCCCCTTCTTTAGCTAGAAAGATGCCAAAAATGGAGGAAGCTTCTCATAGAAGACATAGCACTGGGTTTAGGGTCCAAGACTGCCTTTCAATTCCAACTCTCTCTCTTATTATTTCTATGACTTTGGGCAAGTAACTGTTCTCTCTATTTCATTTCTCTCATCTACAAAATGAGGAGATTTTGACCAGCTGATCTTGAAAATGGCATAGTGAGTAAATGTTAGACTTGGGGTCAAGAAGACCTGAGTTCATATTCTGTCTCAGGCCCTTAGTTTCTGTTTAACTTTGGGGAAGTCAATCAACCTTCCTTAGTTTCAGCTTCTCATCTTTAAAATGGTGATAATTACAGAGTAGTTGTGAAAATCAAATGCACTAACATATGTAAACCTCTCTGCAAACCCTAAAATATTATATAAATTATAGGTATTATTATTATCTATTAGGGTCTTGACAAACTCTGAATCCTGGCAATTCAATCCTTTTAGCACCTGCTTCTTCTTTTCTTTCTTTTCCTCTCAAATATATTTCAAAAACCTTTTCAACAGATGGAATAACCTCAAAGTTTCTATTCTCTCTGCTTGTATACTATTTTTACTCTTCATAGGAGTCTCTTCCTTATCCCCCTTCTTTTAAGACAACCAGTGAAAATCCCAGCCTATTCGAGAGAATGCAGAAAACTATAAAAGTCAAAAAGGGTCAAGCAGCACATGGTCCTTCAGTCATTTGTATCCTGGGATTACTAGACTTGAGGAGACAGCCAGATGATTACTGCCATACTTTATTTTATTTTATTTTTTTTCCAATCAACTGAGATATCTTACTGAGCAACGTCAGTGTTAGAGCCAGAGGCGTTATGATATGGTGGGAAAAAGTCTGGGGTCTAGAGACAGAAATCTTGGATTTGAATCTTAGCTCCAATATTGACCAGTTGTATTGTTGTTCAGTCTTTTCAGTTGTGTTCAATTCTTTGTGACCCCATTTGAGATTTTCTTGGCAACAATACTGGAATGGATCGCCATTTCTTTCTCTGGCTCATTTTAAGGGATGAGGAACTGAGACAAACAGTATAAAGTGACTTCCCTAGGGTCACACAGCTAGTAAACATCTGAGGACAGATTTGAACTCAGGAAGATGAGTCTTCTTCCCTCCAGGCCTGGCACTCTTTGCACTACCTAGCTGCTTGACTGTTTGTTTAACTCTGGTCATTTAATGTCCTGTTTCTGAGCCTCCATTTCGTTATCTGAAAATAAGGATGATTGTCTCTTCCCTCCATTACCTGCTACCTCTGTGACTTTAGACAAATCACTTAGCCTTCCTGGGGTTTAGTTTTCTAAGTCGTAACATGAAAAGTTTGAATTAGATGGACTCTGAGGTCCCTTTAAGATCTAAATAGATGCTCTTCTGATTTTCCCATTCCAGGATTTCAGAGAGAGGAAGGAGACATAAGGTGAATACTTTGTAAACCTTAGCATCCTAGAGAAGAGGTGTCCAAAAATGTGGCCAGGAGAGGCATGCAACCCATGAAACTCCATGTCCCCTCCTCCCAACCAGATTAAATGGTAACCATTTTAACAAAATAAATTCAAAAACAATAAAACATAGGCATGATTATATTTTAAGACCAAGTCAACGAGCAAACTGTGTACATACTAGTGATTCCCCCTTTTCTACTTGAGTTTGACATCATTGTTCTATATAAACCCATATGTCACAAGGGTCTGGCATGTATAAATTTGCCTATATATTCACTATACCTATGTATGTATATATAGATAGATATAGATATAAGAATAAATATAGATATAATCTTGCCTCTCCCATTAGTATGTAGACCATCTAACACAAGGGCAGGTTTTGCCTTTTCTTTGTATTCCCAGAGCTTTTCCTGATTCTGCACAGACACCCCACCTAGCACCCATGTGATAAATCTCTATTCTGGCAGCAGCTTCCTCTCTACAGTGATATTCCTCAGCTTCTAGAACCCTAAGAAATCCTTACTATTAATCCCACCCCACTTCTGTTTTTGATTTGCCAGGACTCTGATTAGGAAAACTTTCTGATTTCCCTAGGAGGTGGCTCTGTCTAAGCCTGAGTGCTTACCTCATTCATCAACATATATTCCATACCACCCAAACATTTAGTGCTTTCCCCCATACAATAGCAGGGACTGGCAATTCATACACTGATAGAATGATGGAATAGGAAGAGAATTCAACCAGTATTCTGTAATTCAACCTGTAAGCAAATCATGAACCTCTTCTATAGCATCCCAGATGAGTCATCACCCATCCTTCATTCGCATACTTCCAATAGACAAGAATCTCACCACCTTATAAGACTGCCCATTCTATCGTTCTGTTTTTTTTTCCTTTTCTTTTATGGAGGGGGAAGGACAGGTCAATTGGGGATAAGTGGATTGCCCAGGTTCACACAGCCAGTAACTGTTAAGTGTCTGATGCCACATTTGAACTCAGGTCCTCCTGACTCCATGGCCAGTGCTCTATTCACTGCACCACCTTGCTATTCCTGTTTTTTTGGTTTTTTGTTTTTTTTTTCCTTATGTGAAACCAAAAGTCACCTGCCTGCAAATTCCACTCCATGGTCCTTGTTCTACCTTCTAGGGACAAGATAAGTAGACTTTTCCTTTTTGAATATGATAGATAGGATTTTTATTATTCCCTTTTAAGTCTTCTCTTCCTCAAGTTAAATGCCCTTAATTGCTTCATCTATGGCATGGTATCAAATCCTCCCATTGTCCTACTCATGCTCCAACTCTTCTATGTTTTGTGAGACATTTCTTTGTGGGTGTGTCTTTGTATTCTCAGGGCCTAGCATGACACTACAAACATGATAGACATGAATGTTTATGGAGACATAGTGACAGTCAAATATTTGGAAAGTCATATGGGACCTTCAAAGATTAGGGTGAAAGATTCAAAGAGGTAGATTTCAGTTCAATGTCAGGAACAATTGCTTCCCAATGAGAAACACAATGGAATGGAAAGACATGGGAGATACAATGTCTCTCTTTGATGGGGATCTTTAAGTAGAACATGGATAACCACTTTGGGGCAATTATACTGGTAGATTTCTTTTGGGGAAAGGATGGACAAAATGATTTCTGAGTTCCTCTCTAACTATAAAATTCTAGAATTCTAGGATTTGATGAGAGTGGGACTCTTCCACATTGATCTGGAAACTTTGAGTGCAGTGAAGAGAATTCAGAAACAATCTATCATGTTTCACTTCCCATCATCAGGTCCTGACTTCTCTGGGCCTCATTTTTCTCACCTGTTACTGAGCTAGACATTCACTCTAAACTCTCACCCATCTTTATAACCCTGTGAATTTCTTGTCCTTCTATGTATCCTTTAAAATGTAATGTTCAGGACTGGGTATAATACTCTAGGTTTGGTCTGATCAGAGTCTAGGGGATATTCTTCCTTGCTCTGGATGCTAAAATTTAATTCATGCAGCTTGAAAGTGCATTAGCCTTTGGGAAAGGTAATGGGCCTCATCTTGTCTACCATGGTTCCAGTCTTCTTGTTAAGTTGTGCAAAACAAGAGTAAGGAAAAAAAGCATAATTACATTGGTGAATTTATGCTAAGAGTTCTTAGATGGGCTTCTAATGGGGTAAACTACAAAGCCTTAAAGTACACTTCTGGACATTGAAAGACAATTCAGAAAACATATTACCTTCATTTGGTGCTAATGATTTCCAGACAGAAAGAGTTATTTATACTTCATTTGGAGTTCACCTCTGACCTTAGGCAGTCAATAAACATACCAATTAGTAACCTGTGTGTTTGAAAAACTAAGTAAAATTAATAGAGAGTAATAAAAAGGAGTTTTACTATAGTTTTCTGTTTACTTGCCTGTTTTGGAATCTGGAGAAATGTTTAAATGACTATAAAGACAGTGTGACATCATGGAAAAGAATGGAAGTATGCAATTAAGAGAAGTATGTTTTAGTCTGGCTATTAACTTGCCCTGTGATTTAAGAAAGTGACTTTATCTCTCTGGTCTCAGTGTCCTCATCTGTAAAATGAGCGATTGGAATAAATGATCAATTCTTAATTTGTATGCTGTAAACATTTTATCTATCTATCTATCTATCTGTCTATCTATCAATCTACCTACCTACCTACCTACCTACCTGTCTATCAATATACACATACATATCTATCTACATACATATATACATACATATAAATGCATATGTCTAATTATATTTTGATAAAATTGGATTCCTTTGTAATTTGATGCATGTTGTTTTATAAATTTAAAATATTATTGTGAAAAGGAGTCCATAGGTTTCACCAGGCTATTAAAGGGATCTATGATACATACATACAAAAAACAAACAAAAGGGTTAAAATCACTAAGACTAGATGAGTTTAGTCCCTTTTCACCTCTGATGATTCGATTCCATTAAATCCATTAGTAAACACTTACTGCATATAAGATGTTGTTTCAAGTAGTAGGGAAGAAAGATAACAATGATTAGTTCCTGCTCTCAAGACTCTTAACATTCTAACTCCATCTCCCAATTTTGGAAATTCTCCCTGGCTGCCCTCCATATCTGGAATATCTCCCTCCTCCCCTCTGTATCCTGATTTTCCTGGCTTTGTTCAAATTGCAGCTAAAATCCCATCTTCTCCTGGAGACCTTTTACAAATCCTTAAAGTTAACCTGGCCTCTGTTGATCGTCTCTAATTTATCCTGTACATAGTTTGTTTGTATATAGTTCATTGAATGTTGTGTTCCCCATCACCCTGTGAGCTTTTTGACAGCAGGATCTTTCTATATCTTTCTATTTCTTCCCAGTGCCTAGCAAAATGTCTAGCACATAGCAGAGCCTTAATAAATTTTTATTAACTGCCTGACTGACGTGAATGAGTAAAATATATTATATTATAATTATACATAATATAAAATAATATATTATGATTAATAATACAAAATTATATAATATCATTATTATATTATATATTATATAAACACATATATAAACCTACACACATATATTTATATAGAATACATGTATATGATATATACAATGTATATGTATGTGTGTGAGAGAGGGACACAGGAGAGGGGGAAGAAAAAGTGAGAGAGCAGGTCTGCATTTACATATATCGTATGGTAGTATATTTATATTTCTTCGTATATCTATATGTATGTGTATAACTATACATACATATACAATATACATATACATGTGCTATATATGTATATACACACCATTGCTTTTGTTTTTAAACCTTTGGCTGCAATGATATACAAGAACCCTGATAAGAAAACTCCATTTATGTAAATCTGCAATTTATAGTCTCCTTTAGACTCTTGTTTCCTAGGGTATTGAGAGGTTGTCACTTGCCCAGATCATATAGTCAGGATGTATCAGAGACAGGAAATGAATCCAGAACTTCCTCTATGCACTTCACTGTGTTGTCTCTGAAATATAAAAATATACAATGTAATTTAAAGAGGAAGATTATATCCAAACTGAAGGAATAAGAAAAAGTCTTGCATAGGAACTGGTCCCCAAGCAGCCTTTTTCTTTTTCTTTCTTTTTTAGAGGGCAATTGGGGTTAAGTGACCTGCCCAAAGTCACACAGCTAGTAAGCGTGTCAAGTGTCTGAGGCCGTATTTGAATGCAGGTCCTCCTGACTCCAGAGCCCATGCTCTACTCACTGCGCCACCGAGCCACCCCAACCCAAACACTCTTTTGAAAGAAGATGAGGGGAAGGATTGAAGGTATGAGGAGATCACTTTGGTTAAAGTGTGGAGGAAGAAAATGAAGTGATTATCTTTGTCCTAAATTTGATCATCTTCATTTCTTTCCAGTTCTACCCTTTTCATGGGCATCTATTCTCCTAACTCCAGAACAACAGGAACAGATATAAAGGTCTAGAATACAATGTGGAGGGCAATTATTCTAACATCATCATTTGAAAGTAGAGGAAACCCAGGCCTACCTTTGAGTCTCTTCCCTCTGTGTCCTCATAGTTGTCAAATTATGCCATTTCTACCCAGAAAATAACTTTCATATCTCTCCATGCCTTTAACCTTTCACAACCATCACCCTCCTTCAGGACCTTCACACTAGACTACAACAGTCATTTGCTAGCTGTTCTCCATGCTACTAGATTCTTCCATCTGCTTTGACACCCCTGTGCAAGGAATCTCTCTCAGTCTAGCCATAATCATGCTACTTCTTTACTCGAACCTTTGTTCATTTCCTATTATCTAATAGATAAAAATATAAGTTCCTTGACCTCACATCCGAGGCCCTTTAAAACTGGGGTCTGTCATAGCTTTCCAACCTTACTTCCAGATAATCTACTTCTTACACACTACAAACTGGAACTCTGACCCACTTGTACTTTTTCCACCTTGTAATGTTGTAACATAAGCATATGTCACATCACTTTGATTAGATTATATATTCGTACTAATCTCCCCCCAAAATGCTGTGAATACAGTGGGTGATTAACAAATGATTGTTAACTTGACCCAAATGGTTCTGATTTCGATTGTCTTTTCTCTAAAAAAGTCACTGATGCTCATCATTCCTCATGAAACTTTCTCCTCAGCATCTTTTTTTTTCTTTAATTAGAAGGATATATAAAGGTGACCAAACCCTTGAGAAATAAAATCACTTTGTGGAAAATCATAAGATCAGAAGTTCATAGGATTTAAAAATACAAGAGAACTTTAAGATCCTTTAGGATCACACCTTTACTTTTACAGGTGAGAAAATTAAGGCCTAGGGAGAGTTAATGACTGCTCAGGGTCAAAGCAGTTTTAAGCAGATGAGGGCCTGTTTCCAATTCCAGTGTTCTTTCCACTCTAACCAGACCATGATACCTCAATCAACCTGAAGGAAAAGCTAATGGCTTCTGTGGCCTGGAAACCATTTGGACGGACAACGGTCTCATATTATCTAAACAAAGAGGTCAGGAAGGGGAAACAATGTAATGCAGAAAAGGCATCTCTTCAGAATCTTGCTATTTTCCCATTGTTTTCTAACCTACAAACCCAACCATGTTAATTTCTGCCATCAGTTGATTCTTAGAGAGAAAAAGGCCTTTTGAAACCATGGCAAAGAATGAGTGGTCCTCGGGAGAACACTATTCGGCCAGAGAAGGGAGAGCCCTGGGAGATTTCGTACATCTAACTTGAGGCATAGGAAATAGAAAATTCTAGGCATGGTTTTTATTAAGATCAGCATCTGGTGTAGGTATTATTATTTTTTTATGTACTTAAGTATATTAACATTACACCTGCTAGAAGTTTGTTTGTTTTTTTAAAGGCCCATTTGTAAACACAAAATGTTGATGAATTATGGTAATGGCAGTGCTATAATTGTCTTAGTACGATAAATGGATCTGTGAGCTGTTGCAAGCTAGTCAATGACAATTGAATTGCGCAAATTGAACTAATAATGAAAACCTCTGTTTCCATTAGCACAGTAGGTAGGCTCTGACGATTGATGGCTGACATTTTAACATTCTATCCATAGCCAAGATCTCATCACTGGCATTTAGTACTGGGGTGACTCGCAGCTTAGCTTGCGAAGCCCCACGTGAGTAAGAAGCAGTGAGATCTCACTTTTTGCTGACCTCTATACCAATGATGCTATGGAGCCTTTTCCTAAAATGAAGGTCATGGGTTTTGAAGGCTTACACAATTTCCCTATTATGGATTCATTGTATGCCTGTCTTCTTATGATCACATGTAGATGCTTAAATGGATTTGTGACTTCATTGGTATATGAGCTCATCCCCTTAGCCATAGAGATCATGGTGTTCTAGGAAACATAATTATCTGGTTAACAGGAGCAGGGATCCTTTGGCCTCAAGACGATATGCAGCCCTTTGACTGAATCCAAACTTCACAAAACAAATCCTCTTAATAAAAAGAGTTTGCTCTTTAAACTTGGACACAGTCAAAAGGCTGCAACCAAGAACCCAGAAGGACACATTTGACCTCAAGGCTGCAGATTCCCTACCCCCAACTAGTACATTTGTGAAAATATTGGTGTTAAAAAGTTGGGCGTATTGGCATGGGGATCCTTGTAATCACTGAATCTGAGCAGATTACTTCAGGTAAATTATTCTTATTACTGCTTCATCTTAAAACAAAGGGACTTTTATTTGTCCTGAAAGGCATAGAGGTCAGCTAGGCGGCACAGTGGATAGAGCATGGGGCTTGAAAACATAAGGGCCCATCTTCATAAATTCAAATCCAGCCCCAGACACTTACTAGCTATGTGACCCTGAGCAAATCACTTAACCCTATTTATCTCAGTTTTCTCATCCATAAATGAACTGGAGAAGGAAATGGCAAAACACTCATCTCTCTTTGCCAAGAAAACACCAAAATTGGGTCATGGACAGTCAGACATGACTGAAAGAGCTGAGAAACAACAAGAAGAACAACACAGAAAAAACATAATAGCTCTGAGTGTAAGGGAAACTCTGAAGACATCTAGCACAACACCCCTCTAAATGCAGAAATCAATTCTACAGCCTTCCTAATCGATGGACATTCAGCTTTCCCTTAAACATTCCCACTGATGGGCCTTTGGTACATATAGAGCACTCCACTCTGGGGTAGCTCCAATTCTTAAAACTTCTTCTTTGTTCTGTTGTTTTAAGTTCTATTCTTGGTCTTAGTTCTAACCTCTGGGACAAGGGAGAACTAGTCTAACCTCTTTTGACTTGATAACACTGGAAGACATAAGTCATATCCTTCCTATGGGCATAAGTAGCTCATTATATTTCTTGTTGTTCGGTTGTTTTTCATTTGTGCCTGATTCTTCATGATCCATTTGGGGTTGTCTTGGCAGAGATACTGGAGTGGTTTGACATTTCCTTTTCTAGCTCATTTCATAGAGAGGAAACTGAGGCAAACAGGGTTAAGTGACCCTGAAGGTCACACAGCTAATACATGTCTGAGGCCAAATTGAAACTCAGGAAGACAAGCCTTCCTGACTTCAGGTCTAGCATGCTACCCTCCATGCTAGGTATATATCCCAGCTCATTATATAAATTTTCATTTAATTTCTGCCTCAGTTTCCTCAATGGTAAAAAATATGGTTAATGATAGTACCTTCCTCCTAGGCTTATTGTGCATATAAAAGAAGTTATTTTAAAAGTCATTTACAAACCTTAAAGCATTAATAGAAATACAAGCTACTATTTCTATTATTAACTCTGAGTTTGATGTCCTAGGACCTGCCTTACAATCCTGGCTCTTACACTTACTATCTATGCGACCCTGGGCAAGTTGTTTAACCTCTGTAGAACTATGTGTCCTTATCTGTCTAATGAGGAGATCAGACCAAGTGACCTCTTAAGTACAATCTCTAAATCAATGATGGTATTAATGATGATACAAAGTTCTTTCCTCAAAAACCTGATGACGCAAGGAGTATAGCAGCTGCTTTCCTATTATACTGATGAGAAATACAATTCTCAGGGATGTAGTATGACTTACCCAGTGTTTTAGAGTCAGTAAATACTCCAATCAAGGAATGCCCAAATTCATTGTTCTTTCAAGTACATCATGATCTCTCTCCTCAAAGAAAAGATCATGAGTTAGACCAGAGACTTGTAGAGACCCAAGAAAAATTCAGGCACTCTATGAGACTTTGGCTAGAGATGTAACAATGCACAAAGTTAAGATGGATCAGGCCTTTAAAAGAATCTCTACAGATAGTGGCAATTGGGTTTTGTATCCATTAAATCATTAATTTGTTCACTTCAAGACTCAACTTTTGTTCCAGAATATGAATCACTGTTGCTTCTGGGTCAGGTGACTCAAACAGGAATTCCTGTCATTGTGTAGACTGGAGTGGCCAATATATGAATTCTATCTACAAACATCATATATCTCAAATTTCTTTAGGTTCATGGAAAGTGTATTGTCTGGTAGATGCTGTATTTAAGTCATGTCTTTCCTTTTGCTTGAAAATTGAGATTATCATCCAATAAGTTTATGTTGAATTATATTTTTTGTTCCTGAATAAGGTGGTTTTTTTTTTTTCTTTCAGAGAGTATTTAACTATTCAGGACAATGTAAGTACCCTGAAGACATCACTCGGCTCTCCTACTAGAAATTTTCTTCCCTAACAGATTTCTGGGATAGCAAAGTAAACTAAAAACAAAACAAACAAAACCCTATTTTCAGGATTGCAAATACAGAGCATCAGGAACAGATTTCTGGATTGTGATTTAGTCAGATTATAGTAGAACCCTGGAGTAATGAAAACTTGATGAAGAATTCGGACTTAGAATCAGATAAGATTACAAATACTGGTTCCTTGAATCCTTAGGCAAGTCACTTCTCTGAGACTTAATTTCTTCACCTCTGAAATCAGCATCATAAGACCTTTAGCTATGTTTTTTGCATGATAGTTGCAAGAAAAATAATGCATAAAAAAAATCTAGAAAAAAAAAGGAAGCTAGGTAGGGTAGTAGATAGAGCATTGGGCAAGGAGTCAGGAAGGTAAGTTCAAATCCTGCTGCAAAATATACATGTTTTTCGGGGGGTGGAGCCAAGATGGTGGTGTAGGAGAAGCAACATATTACAGCTCTCACATAACCACCCCAAAATACCCATAAAATATGACTCTAAACTAATCCTAGAACCCCAAAACACACACAAATATACTTTCCACTAAAGTCAGCTCGGCTGCAAGGAACCATATCAGCACTGTGCACCAAAACGAGCCTGGCCTGAAGCCACGGCTGTGCCACCAGGGGCAGCTGGACAATAAGAGCCAAGCCCCGGCTGGAGCTACGGGTGAGTGGATTGGCAGCAGCTGCAGCAGTGTCCAGAACTAGGTCAGTGCGACTTGCGAGGTCGTGGGAGAAAAGCGGTCCAGCCAAACTGACTCCAAGGCTGAGAAGTGGGGAAAGTAGAGGTCCTGCACCCACCTCCACATTGCGGCTTCAGCGCTCTCAGCCTGCAGACAGCAGGGAGACCAAGCAATCATTCAGAGGCCAAATGCTCTCACATTGAGCAGCCTGGATCCGGATCATGGTCTTGGGCTTTGGTCCTGTGGTCCTTTTTCTATCAGTGAGCTGGAAGTGGAGGAGGGACGCAGCAACTTCCTGACAGCTCCGGCAGCTGGGAGGACCCCAGCAATTTGGGACAGGGCTTTCCCCTCTGGAAGCAGAGCTCCACAGAGATTTAAAAATAAAATCACGGACTGACCAACCATGAATAAGAATAAGCATAAGAAGCAAAGTAAGAACAGCAACCAAACCCTAGATTCCTTCTTTGGGGAAAAGAAGGACCAAGGAAGAGAGAGGGAGGAGAACAGCACAGCCAGGGCTCCCCCACCAGGGGCTTACAATAAACATGAAGATTGCCTTAAAGCTAGAAATGAGCTGAAGAAGGATTTTGAAAACCAAATGAAAGAAGTGGAAGAAAAATTGGGAAGAGAAATAAGAATGTTGCAAGAAAATCATGAAAAGAGAGTCAGCAATCTGACTGAAGAAATAAACACCCTAAAAAATAGATTAACTCAAATGACAAAAGAGGCCCAAAAAGCCAATGAGGAGAAGAATGCCTTAAAAAGTCTACTTTGCCAGATGGAGGAAGA
>JAQQSV010001536.1:0-28073 GCA_028646515.1 Pseudochirops corinnae
GTAAGATTGTTAACCCATTTTGAGTTGCTTTCCTTTAGAAAAGCAGATCTAAGAACCTGTGCTAGTAGCCGCCCTGGGTATGCTAGGGTGCTTGCTAATACACGTATCTTTTTATTTTCTTCTCCAAAAGTTGTCTAAATCCTGTCTGGAAGCTATGTTTCTTTACATACATATATTAGCATATATTAAAACAAAAAAATTTCATCCCTTAGATTAGATATCAAAATGTCACTCTGATTAAGTAACAAAATGTTTAGATATAACAGTAGCAATATCTTACATCCTTTAACAATTAATATAAATCTCTTAGGCTACACAAAAGCATTCTTTTTCTGTCTTTTTCACTATTAAACTCCTTATGAAAAGAGCGTTAAATGGATTTATATTTGTTTATACTTAGCACAGTATTCTACACACTGTGTGTGTAGATGTTCACTGTAGCATGGATATTTTATGCAAGAAGATGATACACATTGATAGAAAAAAATAAAAAATATTTTCAGCATTTTTCTAGCTTTTTAGAAATTGTTTTAAATAGGTGGAGGTAGAACCATAGTACTGTATAGCCCAACACTGAAAATAGAATTGTAAGAATTGACAAATGCTCAAATGGAAATGAAAAGAAAATCCTTCATTTTCCATCACTAATTAGTATTTCTCAATTACAAGTTTGCTCAACCTTTTTTTTTTTTTTCCCCCGCTTCTGACATGCTTTTCAGAAGGAAACCGGGTGCAATGTATAGAACAGTGGGCCTGGAGTCAAGAAGACCTAAGTTCAAATATGGCCTCAGACACTTACTAGCTAGGCGACCCTGGACAAGTCACTTGACCTCTGTCTGCCTCAGTTGCTTCATTTGTGAAAGAAAAGATAATAGCACTACTTTACAAGGTTACTGTAAAGAGACAATATTTGCTGAGACAATATTTGTAAAGTGCTTAGTACAGTGCCTGGCAATAATAGGTAATTAATAAATGCTTATTCTCTTCCCTTTGCCCTCCTTCATGGCCAAATCAGATTTGTTTGCTTTAAATTTTCTGTCTTGCTTTCTCAATTTCCATTCAGATTTACCAAGAATTATGTAATCTATTCAATTACAGTGGAAGTATATCTTATTCCTGAGTTTACAAAACATTGTCAGATTCATTATCTTATTAGGTCCTCACAACATTCCAGGGAGGATGGACAAGTAGAATATACCCACTTTTCATGGAAAAGGTGTTTTAGGCTCCCATCAAGTTTATGTGACTAGTCCAAGGTCATGTAGGTTGCTGAGTGGCAGACTCAGAATTTGAATTCAGATCTTTTGACATCTAGTCTTGTTTGCATTCCACTATACAGTGCTGCTTTTCTTGTTCCACTGATAATTGCTGAGTCCAGAGATCCTTGCCAAAAAATAATCTAACCTCTCTGAGCTTCAGTTTTCTTCATTTGTGATAAAAGATTAAATTATAACCAATTTCAGAGGGTTTTTGTGAAGATAATAAGCTTTAGGGATACAAATACAAAAGCAGATAGTCACTGTCTTCAAGAATATTACATTCTAGTAAAGAAAGACAACTTATATAGGGGAGGAGACACGAAGGAGGGACATTCTGTATTAAAAAGTAGCAGGGATGTAAGTGGAACCACAGGGGAACAGCTTGACTTATCTTTTCCAGTAACAAAGGCAGTATTGATTTGATTATTGTTTCTGAACTGGAAAGGGGGTGAAATGTAAGGGTAGGAGTGGAGGGTAGGGCATGAGGCCTATACAAAGTGAACCACATATGGGGAGCTCAATAATCAGGACATGAAAGTCTCAGAGGAAGAATTTCAGAGTTGAAAGGGTTTAGTCCTCCATAACATACAGTGAGGAAATTGAGGTTGAGAAAAGTTACTCTCCTAGGTGGGGCAGTGGATAGAGGACTGAGCCTGGAATCAGGAAGATCTGAGTTCAAGTTTGTCCTCAGGTACTTGTTAGCTGTGTGACCCTGCACAAATCACTTAATCCTGTTCATTTCAGTTCCCTCATCTGTAAAATGAGCTGGAGAAGGAAATGGCCAACCACTCTAGTATCTCTGCCAAGAAAACCCCAAACGGGGTCACGAGAGTTAGACATGACTGAGATGATAAAACACCAAGTCATAATAAACATTTAAGGAGAGGGATACCACTCCCTAATTCTCAACTACATGGGACAGCGAGGTGTTGACATGGATAGAGTGCTGGATAGACTTCTCTTCCTGAGTTCAAATCCAGCCTCAGACATGTAGTAGCTGTGTCACCCTGGGCAAGTCACTTGATCCTGTTTGCCTCTGTTTTCTCACCTGAAAAATGAGCTGGAGAAGAAAATAACAAACTACTTCAGTATCTTTGCCAAGAAAATCCCCAAAGTGGTCACAAAGAGTCAGACGTGACTGAAATAACTCAACAGCCAAGCAACAAAAAACTTCCCCACAGCCACTGGATCACAGATGTGGAAAGGGCCTTAGAGGCCATCCACTCCATCCCTTTTCGTGTGAGGGGTGCATGAGACACAGGAAGCTTAAATAACTTGTCCAAGGACACCAGAGTAGCAAGTGTCAGAGGCCGTACTTTGGGCTGGTTTTCCTGACTTTCAGCATAGTATTCTATCCGTTGTTTTTCCACCTACCAGTGTTTGTAACAGGTAGGTTGTTTTGTTTTTGTTTTTTGGTTTGTTTTCTTGATTTCTCAATGGGTAGAAAGAGGGGAAGTTGGGAGGGAGAGAATTAAGGACTGAAAAATAAAATAAAATTGAATTTAAAAAAAGAATGTATTTTATAGATTATTCATAAAGATGCCATCCTCCAAATCCCGATAACTGAACTAGACTATTGACTTTACAATTTGCCCTGATATATGCTGATCCTTTAGTTTTCCACTTCACTTTGAATATACTCACATGCCAACATGTAGATGGAAGTCATCTTACGCAATAAAATCTTATTTAAAAAAAAAGAAAATAATTCTCCTAGATAGTGAGTTTCCCAGATTGACTGAAACCTAACATTGAAAGATCATGACTTTGGGGACTACCTTTATCTCTGAGTCTTGCCCACAGCAAGATGATTATTTTGCTGTTATTTCTTCACTTCTTTAGAATGGATTTAGACCAGGGGTCTAGAAGATATTTTCACTCTCTAGGGAAGGATTCAACTCAGTCACCATTGTAAGTTGTCTTAAGGTTATTGGTCCAAGGTTCACATAGGATCATCACATGTTTTACCATATGATTTTTATTATGAACACCTAGGGCATAATGTCTCTGCTTCTAGAATTCCAGATTTGGTGAGAAACCAGTAAATAGAAAAGGTACCAGGCACTTTCCCAGCCTCCCTCCTTCAAAGAGTCAATATTACTGTATTTCTCAGTCCTACGTCCTGAACTTTGAATTAAAAATGTACCGATGTTTAGATTTCTTGAAAGGTCAAATAATATTTTCTTTGTCTTTTAAAGTTAACATCTATGAGGAGAAGCTGTAGGAAGCTTCACAGGCAACAGAAACAATCCCCATGGGGCACTGATTTCTAAGACTCCAGGCAATCCTGAACTGAGAGTAGGTAAGGGATGAGAGATCCCACATGGCTTAAATTCCAGCGACAAGACATTAAACCACATGAATTATATGGCTCAAGAGATTTTTAAAAGAGTCCTCCAGGAGAGGGAAGAGAAGAAAGGGGTCAAATATAGTTTTTGTGAAACAGGGAAATTAGACAAATGTTATTTCCATCTCCTTCCCCCCAGCTCACACGTATGAACTCCCAGCCCTTGATGATTTTTCTCTTCTCCTCCTTCTCACCCTTCCCCCAGTTAAAAAAGTAAGACAGGCAAGCCCAGAATGGTGCTGGGGCAACCCCAAAACAATGGAATAGCTCTTTCCCATGGATTTTGTTCAAATGCAAGGGGAGAGGCAGGAAACTGTGTGATTAAAAGGGGAAACTCACCCCTTGACTTTGAGTTCATCTAAAGGTCTTGTGAAGAGGTGGGTCAGCATGTTCCCTTGAAGTCTTGAATTCCAAAGCATTTGTGAAGTTTATTTTATTTTTTTGAATAGCTGTTGGGAAGTGAAGGTGGTCCACATGTGGCAAAGGGATCCGTCTTCCCTAACATCAACAAATAACAATGCTTGTAGTGCTCTTTGCAGTAGATGGTGAGAAGCAAGGTAAAGGGCTGGCTCGATTCCTTCAAGTTAACTCTGACTGCTCCCCATCAAATGAAAACATAAAAGTACAAGGCAAACCAGTTTTGACAGCAAATTGTGAAAGACTGCTGAGTTGCCTGACACCACCATCAGCATTTACATCTCCGCTGTCTTTGGAGTCTTTCTTTCTAGTATATCAGACAGGGCTGCCTCTGCCATCTTCCTCCCTTGCTACTTTAAGAAGCTTTGAGAGAACTTAATATCTTAGTTTCTGTTGATCCCCACACAGCTACTGACTGAAGTATATTTTTCTCAGCACTTTAGAACTGTATAATGTTGGAAGTTTTCTGCCTCACATTCCTGCTATGGAATTCACACTCTTCTGAGTATGAAACAATTGAAAGTTGAATATTTTCAGTCTTGGGGTAATTGGCTTGGTTTCTGGCACTCAGCAAAATGTCATCCTTCATTGGTTCATAGGATCAGAGATTTAAATCAGATGGAGTCATCTAGTTTCACCCCCTCATTTTTTGGATGAGGAAAGGGGGTCCCAGACTCGTGAAAAGACTTGCCCAAGGTCAATAGGTAATGAGTGACACAGTTGAAATTTGAAAACCCAAGTTCTCTGGCACCTCCAATGGGATAACGTAGGTAAGGTGCTCTGCAAACCTTTAAATGCTATCTATATAAATGCCCTGTTAGCTGCAATTGTCAACATAAGACGTAAGCAAGGCAAGTGCTGATGATGCTCTTTATTATTACTGTTAATAACAACAGCACTTGCATAGCACTTTAAACAGTTCAAAGCACTATACTTAGAAGATTTCCACTGAACCTGGCAACAACCCTTTGGGGAAGGAACAATGATTATTATCCTCATTTCACAATGAAAAACCTGAGCCTCATCTGCACTGAAGTTGTGATTTGTCCATGGACAGACAGTCAAGCCAGTAAGTGTCAGGTGGGATGTGAACCCTCACCCACTGTTTAGGAAGTATTCTTTCTATGAAACTATACCGCCTCTGTTCAGGCAACATCATCCAAGCTATTGGAGGAAAAGGTGCATTTTGCTCATACTCTGAAGTATCCCCTGAATAACAGATTTCCCAATTTCTTTTGGCAACTTATTTTAGTTTTTAACGACTTTTACTCCTAAGAGGGGGACAGTTAGGGGACAGTAGAGTTCTGGACCTGGAGTCAGGAAGACTTCTCTTGCCGAGTTCAAATCCAGCCTCAGGCACTTACTAGCTGTGTGACCCTGGGCAAGTCACTTAACCATGTTTGCTCAGTTTCCTCATCTGCAAGATGAGTTGGAGAAGGAAATGGTAAACCATTTCAGTATCTTTGTAAGAAAACTCCAATAGGGTCACAAAGAGTTGGACACAAACGCCTGAACAATAGCTCTCAAGAGGTGCTCCCTTAAGTCTAACCTACATCCCTCTGGCTGCTGATCATGCGTATTTCCTCTTTTGGAGAAGAGTTATCAGTTACCGTCTAGTTCCAGGGTCATAACTAAAATGGAGAAAACTTTAGAAAGGAAAAGAAGGAGTTGAACCATAAAACTTAAGGAAAAGAAAACAAACAAAACCATGTATGCAGGGGCCAAATTAACCTAACTCTTCTGGCAAGCCGTGTTTGGAATGGAGACTGTCACTACTAGCAGGATGCTCAGAGCCTTCTGGGGTAAATCAACAGGGAAAGAGGCTGTACAAAATTAAACAGCCATAGGGAATAAGTGATCTGAACTGGGCAGGGAAGTCAATTTTATTGTGGAGAAGGAGAAGAAAAGCAGGAGGGGGGTGGAAGGGCAAAAAGCAATGGTAGGAGTGGGAGGGCCTAGAAAGCAGCATCTGGGAGGTGGGTTAATTACTCCCAAAGCTGATTCATTCTCCAAAGCAGTTTACAGCTGGCTCACTTTTATTTTTCCTTCCTTTTAATTCTCATGTATTAATGTAGTTAGTGGTGGGTGGTTCTGGATATCTTGGCACATGCAAACACCCAATGTTCTTGCTGCCTTATGTGACTCTCCAAAGGCCTGTCTTCAAATCTTATGGTTTTGCCTCCTAAGTGTTCTTTTTTCCCCCATTCTTTCTCCATGTTTTTCTTGGGATGAGAGAAGAAAACCTGGGGGAAGTAGATTAATTCCCTTGGATATCTTCTTGTTACTCTCTAATTGAAGGGAGCTCAAGTATTATAACCTATTATTGAAAAGGGATGGTAAATTGGTAGTCCTCAGAAACCAAATGAAGAAGTTTGTGCTGGTTTTCTCAATCTAGTCCTAAAGATCATTCTCTGGGCTCCATATGGAAGCTATTCCCTTAGTTTTGAATCCATCAATTCAAAAAACAAGTTAAAAATTCTTAAGAAAATAAATTTCCCATCTCTAACACTTTCCTTCATACAAAAGGATGCTTCCTGATGAGCTAACCCACTCCAAGAGGAGCGCAAAGACCTTTTGAAGTCGGCTGGTATGGTCCAATAATTGTTTACTCTAATTCTTTAGTTTCTCCCTTGGGTTCATTCCTATAGGGAGACCCGCAGCTGGTTGATAATTAGCATTTAGTCATTTAAAGTGGCCGAGTACATTTTTAGTAGCTCTAATGATCACAAAGGAAAAATGCTCATCTCTAAGCACCTTCTGGGAGCTTCCAGACAAAAAAAAGTCTTTCCAGAGCCTCCCCCACCACCAACTTCTGAGGAAACATCAGCTTCATGGACAATATCATTGCTAAAATTGGAACATCTGATATTAAAGAAATCACTGCAAATACTGAGCATGACTAACCTATTAAAATATAATCCATGTGATATTAGGGAGATTGCATTACTTAGATTACTTGCCTCTACTATGCCTTTCTTTAAAAACAGCTAATATTCAAGGTGTAATTATATATTCTTTCCCTTAAAGGAGACAGATTTTCATGATGAGGCAAAATTAACCTCAATTGTTTACAATAACAGGTTGTAAAACATCAACCCACAAAACAGATTATAGGATCGTAGACTTAGAACTAGAAGAGGTCTTTGAGATTATCTAAGCCAACCCTCTCATTTTACAGATGGGGAAATTTAGGCCCAGAGAGTTGGAGTGATTTACTCAATATCACGCAGGTGATAAGTAGAAATTCTGTTCCTGGGCCCCCTCCCAAATCCAAATCCAGTGCTCTTTCCACAATGTCACAGATTTGATGCACCTTACAACAGGACTCCTTGCAAGATGCAGAATTATGAGATGTGAAATATATACTGTCACACAAGGTTGATGGTTTTATTACTTTCATCAAACTGCCTTAAAAAAACCCAACTTTATCACAAAGGAGAAGGATATAGTCAGAAGCAAATGTGATGGAAAATGCATCCACAAGACATGATTAAAATATCAATAAAAACAAAATTTTAAAGTGCATTTAGCATCTAGAAGATTTTGCACATTTGACCCAATCTTAATTTGCATAAAACAGTTCAGGAGCATGGTATTTCCTAAAATCAGGCAAACTCTCATTCCGCTGCCTAGCATTTGAATCTGAAAATAGTGTATAAAAGGTTTGGGAAGCCAAGTGCTTTTCTGGTAAATGGTTAAAATAAGGTGTGAAGCATGACAGTTTGGTATTTTAGTTCTCACGAAAAAGCAACTTGCAATTTACAGTGGGTGGGAGTGAGTGAATCCTCTAATGGTTTTTATGTCTTTGGTGACAAAACGATGGTAGTTAACATGGCAAAGATAAAAACCCACATTAATATGTCTGAGTTTAATGATGTCAAGAATGAGAAATGACTTTGTCTTTGATAAAGGGAGGAATGTCTTCTACCAACAACCTTCTTCTTCCCTCAGGCCTGAGTCCTTATTCCTAACAACAATGCTACCTAGTCCTCTCCCAAAGCATCTCTGGGGCACAGGACTTGGTTAGAGCTCCAGCATTTGCCCATATTAAGCACATCTTCACCCAGCAGGTTCAGAATTCACATTATTTGCTTCTAGATGGCTAAAAGTGTTTGATAAGTGTGAAAATGAAGAATGAAAGCCTTCTTAATAGGTATGAGATTTCAGTATTAATCTGACAACCCCTGCATGAGTTTGAACAAACCACATACAGAAAAGATTCTCTTTCAGTATTTTTCATTTAATCACACTGTTTTCATATCCCTCGAAGGACTTCTTAACCTGTGCATATAAAAGGTATCATGAAAAATGCTATATTTATAGCATTCCAAAATTCAGTTTTATGTGCCACAGAGTAAAAAAGCAATTGCTTTCCTACAACTCATTAAAATTCAAGTCTTCTCCAAATTCAGTGCTAATACTGGGAGGAAAAAGTTTTATTTATTTGCCATTTCCATCACCTACCATTCATGAGGCAGATAGGTTAGAGAGTAACTGAGAGAGAAGAAGAGAAAAAGAGAGATGTGGAATGGGGAAGAGAGAGACACAGAGACAGAGAGAGAGAGACAGAGAGAGAGAGAGAGAGAGAGAGACAGAGAGAGAGAGAGACAGAGAGACAGAGAGAGAGAGAAAGAGAGAGAGAGAGAGAAATGGTAGCATGTGAAAGGTGAGTCAAATTACCTCTACCAGCTTGAGTACAATCTCCATTCAGACCCCAGTGGAAATTGCCTAACCTAGGACTGTGAACCTAAGCCCTGGAGATAGCAATGCCCTCCAGACTATCAACCTACTTCTAGTCCTTCCTCAAAGATTTTCATGGATGGGAGCAACCACTGTGGAGAAAGGGTCCACTTTCCTTGCCCCCACTACCACCACAAATTGGCAGGTAAGCTCCAGAGCACCAGGAATTGTCAGTTGGTTGACAAATAATGGGGCAGCTGGGTGTTGAAGTGGATAGAGTTCTGGGCCTGGAGGAAGGAAGATTCATCTTTCTGAATTCAAATCTAGTCTCTAATACTTACCAGGTACATGATCCTGGGCAAGTCACATACCCCTGTTTGCCTCAGTTTCCTTATCTGCAAAATGAAACAACAACGTTTTCTAAGCACTGTGTTGTGTTGGGGATAAAAATAGGAAAAAAGAAAAGTAGTCCTTGCCCTCTAAGAGATTTCAATCTAATGGAATATATATGGATCCACAAGCTCTGTTTCCAGCTCAGTTCTTGCAGCTATTACCCTAGGAAGCAAACTCTGGAGATGGAATGTTACAATGGTCTCTGCTGTTGTTGTCCTGCCACCCTGACCCCTTCTCCTCCAACCACAGCTACTGAAGCCCCAGAAAAGAATTTTCTCTCTACCAGAGTCCCTGACTTTGTAAAATGGTTCAACATTAGAAATAAATATAGTTTTATCAATGGAAATGACACCAAAAAAGATGTATTACCAGTTGCTTTTCAGCTGCTCCTTAAGACTGTGAAACCTTTCGGTCAGTCAACAGTCATTTATTAAGTGCCTACATACCAGGAACATACCCAGCTAAGAACTGGGGATATGAAGAAAAAAAGCCTTATGATTCCTGCCCTCAAGAAGCTTACATTTGTGAACTAGTCATTCAGAAAAGATTTAAGTGCCTACTAGTACCAGGTAAAGTGCTAAGTATTAGGGATACAAAAAGAGGCAAAAGACTGCCTTTAAGGAGTTCACAATCTAATAAGTAAACAAGTAAATAAATATGTACATATATATATAATTTCCCATTACATATGTGTGCATATAATATGTAAGTATGTGTGTATTTTTGCTGTTGTTTAGTTGTTCAGTCACATCCAATTCTTTGTGACTCTGCAGACCAAGTACATAAGGCCTGTCTATCCTCTACTACCTCCTGAAATCTGTCCTGGTTCATGCTCATTGCTTCAGTGACACTATCCATCCCATTCTCTGCTATCACCTTTTTGCCTTCAATCTCTCCCAACAGGGTCTTTTCCATTGCATCCTGTCTTCTCATTATGTGGATTCAGCTTTAGTATTTGACTTTCCAATGAATAGTCTGAATCAATTTCTTTAAATATTGATTTGATTGATTTGATCTCATTGCTGTCCAAAGGACTCTCAAAAGTCGTCTCCAGAACCACAATCCTAAAAGTGTTGATTCTGTGGCACTCAGCTTTCTTCACAGTCCAACTCTCACAGGCATACATTGTTACTGGAAAAACCATAGCTTTAACTATATGGACATTTGTTGGCAAGCTGATGTCTCTGCCTCTTAGCATACTGTTCAAATTTGCCATAGCTTTTCTTCCAAGAAGCAAGTGTCTTTTAATTTCATGGCTACAGTCACCATCTGCAGTGATCTTTGAGCCCAAGAATATAAAATCTGTCATCACTTCCATTTTTTCTCCGATTTGCCAGCAAGTGATTGAACAAGTTGTCAAGATCTTAGGTTTTTGATATTTTTATGTTAACTTTCAAGTCAGCTTTTAGCCTCTCTCCTTTTTCACCCTTATAAAGATGCTTCTTAATTCTTCTTCACTGTCTGCCATCAGAGTGGTATCCTCTGCATATCTGAGGTTGTTGATATTTCTCCTGGCTACCTTAATTCCAGCTTTTGATTCATCCAGCCAGGCATTTTGCATGATATGTTCTGCATGTAAGTTAAATAAATAAGGTGACAATATACAGCCTTGTCGTATTCCTTTTTCAATTAGTTGTCCAATGTTTGGTTCTAACTGTTGCTTCTTGGTCTGTAGTCAGGCTCCTCATGAGATGAGTAAGATGATCTGATATTCCCATCTCTTTGAGGACTTGCTACATTTTGTTGTGATTCATACAGTTACAGCTTTTAGTGTAGTCAGCAGAGCAGAAGTAGATGCCTTTCTGGAATCCCTTTGCTTTCTCTAATAATACAGTAGATGTTGGCAATTTGGTCTCTAGTTCCTCTGCTTCTTCTGACACAAGACTACTACTCTGGTAATGTTTGGTTCAAATATTACTGAAGACTAACTTGTACAATCTTAAGGATAACCTTGCTAGTATGTGAAATAAGCACAGTTGCTTGGTCATTTGAACATTTTTTGATATTTTCCTTCTTTAGTCCTGGAAGATAAACTGATCTTTTCTAGTCCAGTAGCCACTGTTGAATTTTCCTAATTTGCTGGCATGTTGAGTACAATACTTTAACAACATCATCTTTTAGGATTTTAAACAGCTCAGCTGGAATTCTGTCACTTCCATTAGCCTTATTGTTAGCAATGCTTCCTAAAGCTCATTTGACTTCATTCTACAGGATACTTGGCTCTAGATCAGTAACCATACTATTATGGCTATTAGTAATGTTAAAATCTTTCTTGTATAGTTCTGAATTTTCTTTTCACTTCTTCTTGATCTATTCTACTTCTGTTAGGTTCCTACCATTTTTGTCTTTTATCATGCCATTTTTGCATGAAACATTCCCTTCACATCTCTAATTTTCTTAAAGAGATCACTTGCCTTTCCCATTCTATTGTTTTCTTATATTTCTTTGCATTGTTCATTTAAGAAAACCTTTTCTCTCCTTGCTGTTCTCTGGAATTCTGCATTTGGTTGGATATATCTTTCCCTTTTGCCTTTCCCTTTTACTTTACTTCTTTCTCCACCTATTTGTGAAGCCTCATCAGATAGCCATTTTGCTTACTTGCTCTTCTTTTTGTTTGGAATGTTTTTTGTTGCTGCCTTCCGTACAATATTGTAAACCTCTGTCCATAGTTCTTCAGGCATCTCTCCACGAGATATAATCTCTTAAATCTATTCATCACTTCCATTTTATATTCACAAAGGATATTATTTAGGTCATACTTATATGATCTGATGTTTTCCCTGCTTTCTTCAATTTAAGTCTGAATTCTGCAAGATGATCTGAACCACAGTTAGCTCGAGGTTTTTAACAGACTTTATAGAGCTTCTCCATCTTTGGTTGCAAAGTAGATAATCAATCTGATTTTAACAATCTGGTGACATGCTTGTGTAGAGTTGCCTTTTGGGTTGTTGAAAAAAGAGTATTTGTGATAACCAGCAAGTTATCTTGGCAAGGTCAAACTTGCCTATTATTGCAATCACCTGTTGATCTCCTATTTTTAGCATTCCAATGCCCTATGATGAATGTGACATCTTTTTTGTTGTTGTTATTTCTAGATGTTACAGGTCTTCATAGAATTGATCAACTTTGGCATCAGTAGTTAGAGCATAGACTCTCTCATGTTGAATGGTTTGCCTTGGATTCAAACAGATATCATTCAGTCATTTTTGAGATTATATTCCAGTACTGCTTTTCTCACCACCACCCCTTTTTTTGAGAAGGGACACAAGGCAATTGGGGTTAAGTGACTTGCCCAAGGTCACACAGCTAGCAGGTGTGTCAAGTGTCTGAGGCCAAATTTGAACTCAGATCTTCCTGACTTCAGGGCCTGTGCTCTATTCACTGTACCACCTAGTTGCCCCAACCTTTTTATTGTATACATAGACTACTGTGGGCAAAAATTCCAAAGAAGAAATGGAGTAGCTATATACAGTAATATGTGTAGTGATCATCTGAATTAAATTCATCCATTCCCCTCCACTTACATTTACTGACACCCAAGATGTCAGTGTTTAATCTTTCCATTTTCTGTTTGACCACATCCAACTGACCTTGGTTCATAG
Source organism: Pseudochirops corinnae (assembly GCA_028646515.1). Lineage (NCBI taxonomy): Eukaryota > Metazoa > Chordata > Mammalia > Diprotodontia > Pseudocheiridae > Pseudochirops > Pseudochirops corinnae. Next base: position 12,699 of record JAQQSV010001536.1, read on the forward strand.
ATTTTATATTTCAGGTTCCTATGAAATATTGATCTTTACAGCACCAGACTTTCCTTTTACCAGATATACCCACAGCTGAGCTTCCTTTTAACTTTGACCCAGACACTTCTTTAGTTCTGGGACTACTTACAGATGTCTTCCACTCTTCCGCAGTAGAATGGTGGACCCCTTCCAAGCTGAAGGGCTCATCTTTGAGTGTCATATCATTTATCATTTTAATACTGTTCATAGGTTTTTCTTGGCAAAGATACTGGAGAGGTTTGCTATTTCTTTCTTCACTGAATCACCTGTCAGAACTCTCTGCTATGACCTGTCTATCTTGAGTAACTCTGTATGGCAGTGGTTCTTAACCTTCCTGATGCCGTGACCCTTTAATATTTGTATGTGGGTGGATCTGCATATGGGCGGACCCACCTGGAGATGGATAGAGCAGCGGTGTCTTGGTTCTTAAGACCATTGGAAATATGTGTTTTCCGGTAGTCTTAGGCAATCCCTGTGAAAGGTCATTTGACCTCCAAAGGGGTCGTGACCCACAGGTTGAGAACCACTGCTGTACAGCATAGCTCATAGTTTCATTGAGGTACACAAGCCCCTCTATCACAGTGATCCAGAAGGGAATATACATACATACATACATACATGCATACATATATACATATATACACATACACATACATCTGTGTATGTATATGTATATGTTATATAAATTAAAAGAGGGAAGGGCATCAGAATTAAGAAGGACTGGGAAATTTCTTCTAGAAAGTGAGATTTTAGCTGGAGAAGGAAGCCAAGGAAGATAGTGGCTACAGATGAGGAGGGAGGACATTCCAGCTATGGGGGAAAGCCAGAGAAAATGCCCAGAGACAATATATGGTATGTCTTCTCGCAGGAACTGCAAAGAGGTGAGTGTCACTGGATCAAAGTATGCTTGATGGGGAACAAGTTGTAAGGAGACTAGAAAGGGGGAAGGGTCAAGTAGGTTATGAAGGACTTTGAATGTTAAATGGAGAATTTTATAATTGCTCCAGTGGAAAGTCACTGGAATTAATTGAGTGGGGAGAGGGGTGATGTGTGATGTGATCAAACCTGTGTTTTAGGACTTTAGTAGATGAATGGAGGATGGATTGGTGTGGGGAGAGACTTGAGGCAGATGGACCTAGAAACAGGCTATTACAATAATCCAGGCATGAAGTGATGAGGTCCTGCACCAGAGTGGTGGCAATGTCAGAGAAGAGAAGGGGACGTATTTGAGAGATGTTGCAGGGGGTGAAATTGACAGGCTTTGGCAACAGCTTGAATATGGGAGGGCATGAGAGATAGTGAGGAGTCCAGAATGACTCTTAAATTGTGAGTGAGCTGGAGGAGCTGGGAGAACTATCTGGCTTTCAAATGAAGCCTCCTTTAATAGATTAATTCCTTGAGAACAGGGACTGTTTCTACTTTTTTATTTGCATCCTTAGCTTAGCACAGTGCATGGCACTAAGTATTTAAAATACATGCTTTTTCATTCATTCATCCAACATTACATTTCTATAACTGTATATATAATACTAAGGAGGTAGCATGATATAGAGGTTAGAGTGCTAGATTTGGAGTCAGGGAGGAAGGGTTCAGATCTTGTCTCTTATCCTAGATATAGGACCCTTGTCCTTGACATAGAAATAATGATAAGAATTGAAGTTAATTTTATTATAACTAATATTTAAATCTATCCAGCCAAGCAACAATCAAGCAACAAGAGTTTAAATGCCATATGTGTTGAGCTGCTAGGTAGTGCAGTGGACAGAGTGTTGGACCTGGGGTCAGGAAGACCTGAGTTCAAATTCAGACTCAGACACGTACTATCTGTGTGACCCTGGGCAAGTCACTTAGCCCTGTTTGCCCCAGTTTCCTCATCTATTAAATGAGCTGGAGGAGGAAATGACAAACCACTCCAAGTATCTTTGCTGAGAAACCCCAAATGGGATCACAAAGAGTCAGACATGATTGAAAGGACTGAACAAACAACAGGTATTGCTCTCTGTGCTACATGCTATGGATACAAATGCAAAGAAGAAAATAATCTCCATTCTAAAGGAGCTTCCATCCTATTCCATCACCTTCATATAATCAACCTCTGCCTGTCCTCCATCGTTTCAGGCATTTTTTTGGGGGGTCAAACTTAAATGATCATGTAATTTAGACCATGGCCAGAGGAAAAAGCCATTAAATTTTACAGTTTCTTCTGACACTTTGTTTAAATCCTAGCAACCAGATACATTATTCCTGGGTTATTGGTGGTGTTTTCATTCTAAATAAAGGTGTCTAATGAATGCAAACAATTTTCAAATTGGAAATTTCTCTCTGGGGTCCTCAAAAATGGATGTTACTATACCAGCAGAGACAGGCACACTGGGAAGATTTGTTTAGCCACTGCTACTGCCAAACTGTCTAAGCAGAGCTCAATTTCATATAATAGCAAAAGGTGTCAGTGTATAAATTTCCCTCTGAAGCCAAGCATTTCTCTCTTCTGCAGGCATACCTTGTAGAAAGGTCACTTCGTTTGTCCTCTGTCTATCATCAGCCTGTCTCCAATGAGGTTTCAAGATTTATTTGCATATCTCTGTTTATTTAATCTGCCTCTGGTGATGTCTTTGGTAGAACTGGTAACACTGAAGATAATTACAAGGTAGAAACAAATTTCAGAGGTGGCAGGAAATAACATCTAGCAAATTACAGACCCTTCTGCACTCCAGCAAGGGAATGATTGACTTTAGAGCCTATGGAAACAGGGTTATTTTTGTGGCATGATTGTATTGTTTGGATCATCCTATCTCAAATCTTCCTATCTGTAAAATCAGCTTGCTATTGCTTTGAAACAAAATTTTTACCTTGTGTAAATTTATAAAACTTCGATCTATTTTTCAGTTAGCTTCCCAACTGTGGCCAATTTGTTGGAACCCAAACTATTAGGACCCTTTGTCAGTTATTCAACAAACATTTATTTTAAACTTCCTTTGTGCCAGACACTGTGATAAGCAATGGGGACACAAATAGAAATCAAGACAGCCCCTGTTATCTTGGTGCTCTGCTCTCAAGGAGTTCATATTCTAATCTGGGCAAACAAGAAAAGAGAAAGTTCAGATAAACAAAATTAGAGAAAACCCTACGGTGAAGCTTTGGAGTTGATGGCAAGACCCCAGGGCTCCTTAGGTTACATTAGCAGGTCAGATGGCAGTGCCATGGGTGGGTGACTCTCATCTCATCCAAGCTATGTGAGTAGCCAAGCAGTCTCAGTGGGTTCGTGTGAACATATGTCTCCCTCTTTTATGACCCGATTGATGTTCAGCACCAGAGGGTTATTGAACAGCTCTCCGTGTGGTTGTTTTTAATCAGGGATTCTTGTATGATTTTAGCACCTGGATAAAGGAATTTTTGTCAGAGAAGAGTGTTTTAAAAGCTCCACTAATTCAATATTTCTCTTTTTGGTAATTAACTAACCAAAAATTTAGAGGGATCATGTAGTCTTTGCCCATTTTAGTAAACTGTAGGACTAAAGATATAATCTGCTTATTTCTTTCTATATATTTTTATCAATACTTTTGATATTTGTGTAAGGAATGTTATCAAGAAAATCACAGAATCACAGAATTTGAGATTTGGAAGGGACTTCTGTAACCATCTAGTTCAATCCACTACCCTCCCCTCTTACAATTTTCACTGTAATATACCTGAGAAGTAGCCACCTAGATTTTGCTTAAAGACCTTCAAAGTAAAGGATTCCAGTAACTCCCAAGGCAATACATTCAGCTTTTGGATTACTCTGATCGTTAGGAAGGTTTTGCTGATATCAAGCCTTAATTCACTTCTTTGTAACTCTCCTCTTTCTGTCCCCACTGCTCCTACTTCTCTCCTCTGGGTCTAAGGATAAATCTAATCTGTCTTTATCACAACTGCAGTTAAGATACTTAAAGAAAGGTCCCATTTGCCACCTAGTCCATATGTTTTATTTTCTCCAGGTCAGAGATAATCAGCTTCTTCAACCAATCTCATATGTATGAACTTGAGATCCTATACCACCATAGTTACCCTTCTCAGTAAACTTTCTAAACAACTTAACATAATACTCCAATACATAATGATCTGACTAGGACTGAGGATAGCAGAACTATTGATGGGCTAGTCCAATACAGTTTGCCTTTCTTAATACTCCCCAAATTTCTTGACTAACATATCAAACTGTTGACTCATATTGACCTCTTAGCCTACTAAAACCCCTAGACAGACAAACTGTTGTCTAATCAGGTTTCCCAGTTTGTAAGGTATGTGGATACCAGACATTTTATAGGTGACACATTTATATCAGCTACAACAACAAAAGCTTAGTTTTTAATATCTTGCTACTCATGATTAACTTTATACTACTATCATTAGCTAATATCTCAAGGCACCACATATACTTAGGATAAGATCTGTAATTAACATTCATAAATATAAATTGATATTTCAAGTAATCTTGATTTAAAAAAAATTTTGCCCTCTTGTCAGTTCTTATTAGATTATTATTGTTTTTATCTGATTATATTGATGGCAAAGAGCTCATGATAGTAGTAAGAAAAGTGTTAGCCCTGCCATTTTCTTGTTGCTCATTTGTGTTCATATTATTAGCATTATCTCCAATTTTGAGCCAATTGTCCATTTTGTAAGGGCCAATTTAGTTAAAATTAGATAATACAATACACAAATCCACTTAACCAGGCATATGGAAAATGCGATTACTCACAACATACTAAAACTGAACAAATGAATGCAGACCTAGCTGTCAACCCTTACCGCTATGCAACTACTCCTCTTCCTTATAATGGGCTACCTAATGATGTATACTTGACACCACCACTTTACCTTGGACCAAGTAAAGGCACTTCCTCAGTGCCATTAATATTAATCCACATGTTAAATATTAGTAAAGCTTATTTTTTTCTTTTTAAAGATAAAAGGAAATAGAAATAGAAATTCCAATATTTTCTTCCCACTTCTACCTTGGGGCACCACTGGTCTAACCTGTTAAAATCCTTATAGCACCCCCACCCCCACCCCCCGGTTTACAACTTCAAAATCATCCTTGCCTTTATCACTGAGCTCATTTTCCACATCCAATCAGTCAGTCAGTCAACAAGCATTTTAAATGGAAAAATAAACATGTACACATTGAATGATCATTGAGGGTATAAGGCAATATAATTGCTAAATGGGTAGGGTAGTAGCCAAATAATATAATAATTTGCTTATGCAAAATTCTTACCAACTGTAAAGTCAAGGCCACTTCCCAGATTAGAATGACTCAAGAGAGTAAAGGGCTCTATCCCCCTTAATGTAACACACATTAAGGCACAAGTATACACATTTAGGAAGGAAAGCCACTAGGGCTACAAACTGTATTTCACAAAGGCATAAGAATTGCACAGTCTTTATTTGGGTTCCTATAAAACACAAAAGTCATAAGTGAAGTAATAGGCACTGGTGCCTGGGTCTTCTGGAAATTCAGACCTAATATTTATGATAGTGAAAAAAGAAACATGGCGTAACAAATAGAATGTTGATCTTATGAGTTACAAATATCATTTTTCCGGATAGGAATGTAAGTAGTTCAACTTTAATAAGTTCCTTATGATTTCTTTTTCCTGTTTACTTTCTCATGCTTCTCTTGCTTCTTGTATTTGAGAGTCAAATTTTCTGTTCAGCTGTGGTTTTTTCATCAAGAATGCTTGAGAGTCCTCTATTTCATTGAATGACCATATTTTTCTTTGTAGCATTATACTCAGTTTTGCTGGATTGGTGATTTTTGATTTTAGTCCTAGCTCCTTTGACCTCTGGAATACCATATTCCAAGCCCTTCAGTCCCTTAATGTAGAAGCTACTAGGTCTTCTGTTATACTGATTGTGTTTCCACAATACTCAATTTGTTTTTTCCTGACTGCTTGCAGTATTTTCTCCTTGACCTGGAAACTCTGGAATTTGGCTATAATGTTCCTAGGATTTTTCTTTTGGGGATCTTTTTCAAGAGGCATTTGGTGAATTCTTTCATTTCTATTTTGCCCTCTGGTTCTAGAATACCAGGACAATTTTGTTTGATAATTTCTTTTCTTTTCTTTTGCTTTTTTTTGGAGGGGGGAATGCAGGGCAATTGGGGTCAAGTGACTTGCCCAAAGTCATGCAGCTAGTTTTGTGTTAAGTGTCTGAGGCCGGATTTGAACTCAAGGACTCCTGACTCCAGGGCTGGTGCTCTATTCACTGTGCCACCTAGCTGCCCCTTGATAATTTCTTGAAAGATGGTGCCTTGATCATGGCTTTCAGGTAGTCCAATAATTTTAAGATTATCTCTTTTGGCTCTATTTTCCAGGTCAGTGGTTTTTCCAATGAGATATTTCACATTGCCTTCTATTTTTTCATTTGTTTGGATCTGTTTTATAATATCTTGATTTCTCATAAAGTCATTAGCTTCCACTTGCTACAATCTAATTTTGAAAGAGTTATTCTCTTCAGTGAATTTTTGAAATTCTTTTTCCATCTGGCAAATTTGGCTTTTTAAAATATTCTTCTCCTCACTGGCTTTTTGAGCCTCTTTTGCCATTTGAGTTACTCTATTTTTTCAGGTGTTATTTTCTTCAGTGTGTTTTTGGGTCTGCTTTAGCAGGCTGTTGACTCACTTTTCATGATTTTCTTGCATCATTCTCATTTCTCTTCCCAATTTTTCCTCCACTTCTCTTACTTGATATTCAAAATCCTTCTTGAGCTCCTCCATGGCCTGTAACCAGTTCATATTTTTCTTGGAGGCTTTTGATGCAGGAGTTCTGACTTTTCTGTCTTCCTCCTGCTCCATTTCTTGATCTTTTTTGTCCCCCAAAAAGGATTCCACAGTCTGTGCTTCCTGTGCTTGCTCATATTGGCAGCCAATTACTTGACTTTTGAGCTCTTTGCCATGGTAGAACTCTGCTTCTAGAATAGAGAGAGCTATGTCCCAAATCACTGGGGTTTTTGCAACTGCCAGAGCTATTAGATGGGTGCCCTCTCTACAGCCCCCACATGCTCTGGCTCACTGGTCACATACCACAGGACTACCACCCAAAACCATGATCCAGATCCAAGCAGGTCAAAGAAAGAGTGCTTAGCCTCTGAATGGTCGCTTGCCCCCCCCCCCCACAATCTAGAAGCCCAGGAAAGATAGGAAGAATTAAATAAAGACACAAAGAGAAATTATTCTAATAAGGAGGAAAAAGGGAGAGGTTTTCAGAAATGTAGATACGGACATACAAAGAACTCACTAAGTGACTTAAGTTTTGAAAATACAGGTACATAAAGAGCAAGGTACCTGTAAGGGCAGGTAACAGAGGATGAATACCCCTCCTCCTCCCAAAAATGTCATGGTCTTGTAAGGATTTTTCCAGAAACTTTAAAGATCATAATGAATTGAAATTGGTGGGGAAAGCTAAGGGTAATGAAAAGAATTTGACTTACTTAAAGGAGGGTCAAAGAAGATATTTTACCACTGTTCACAGAAGAAGAGATGCTGACAAATGGAGGTATAGAGAAGAAAGAGCTGCTAAATTTCTATTTTGCTTCCATTTCCTTTGCCAAGAAAATTATATTAGGATTGAGAGGGACAGAATAAATATGGCTAATAGGCAGTTAATATTCAAGATAAGTAAAAAAATGTTAATAAAACACCTATTTTAACTTTTATGTGCTGATGTCATATAGCTTCAAATCTGTGCTCAGATACAGAAAGAAATAATGTATGTGATTCCTGAACCATAGTCAGTTATAGTGGAAGGATAGAGGAGAATAGTAGAATTACTATAGGATTAGAGAAGGGCAAATGCTCTGGTATTCAAAAAAGAGGTAGAGAATGGTGTTTACAGACTGTTGGCCAATGATCTTGCCTTGAAATCCTTGTAAAATTCTACAATGTAGTATTAACGGGAAGTATTAATTATCTAGGCGATAGTATAGTGATCACAAAAGACTAGCATGGCTTAATCAAAGACACAGAACACCAGGCTAATCTTGTATAGCTTTTTTTTGACAGTTACTAAGCCATTAGGTTAAGAGAATGCTGTAGATCAAATGTACATTATTTCCAGTTTATCTGGTATATAACTTGTTTATACATAATTGTTTGTTGTTGCCTCCCATGAGATTGTATGCTTCTCGAAAGACGGTACTGTCTTTTACCTTTCTATCGTTGTTCTTATCACTTAGAACAGGGCCTGACACATAGTAGATTGAATAACTGACTAAAGTCTCCCATGTTCATTTTATAGAAAGGATGGAGAGATGCTCTAAATTGTCCTGCAGCTGGGTGGATTTGGATTTGATTGAATGGTCTGGAATGGTGTTATGATGTCAGGTTGTAAGAGGTCTTCACTGGAGTGCCCAAGGGAATGTGCTTGGCTCTAGGGAGTTAAATACATTTATCAAATACTTGTATAAAATCATAGACATAATGCTTATTCAATTTGCAGCTGATGCAAGACTATCAGAATGCACTGAATAACAGAGACAATATTCAAATTTAGTTCAGTTCATTCCAACAAGCATTTATGAAGTTACAAGATTCCTGGTCCTGTCTAAAAGGCTGAGGACACAACGTTAAAATCTGAACAGTCCCTGCCCTCAAGGAATTTATTTTTAATTTGGAAGAAATATAGCATATTCAAATAATTTTAAAGTAGGCAAGATAATTGTGAGGGAATTTTAGGGAACTGAGGGAGAGAAATAATAATTGGAGAGATCAGGATAGATCTCATTCAGAAGTTGGCATTGAGATGAACTTGGAAGGGAATTAGGAATCCTAAGAGGTGTAGAGGTGAGCAGATGGACCTTTCTAGGCATGGGGGACAATTTGCGCAAATGCATGTAAAGAGAAAATTGAACGTTGTTTATAAGAAGAAGCAAGTAGGCCAAGTTGGCTGAAATGTAGATTATGTGGAATCAGTCAAAAAGATAAGTTGGAATAATAGGGTGAAAGCCTTTCAGTGCCAAACAGAGCAGGGACAATAGAGGGCTACTGGAGCTTCTTGAATAGAGGAGTGACAAGGTCAGACCTTTGTTTTAGATATATCAGTTTTGCCTCTGTGTGTTTTAAGGATTAGAGCAGTAAAGACTTGAGGCATAGAGATTAATTAGAAAGTTTTTGCAGGAGTACTGGCAAGGGATGATGAAGGCCCATACCAGGGAGTGGCCTATATGAGTGGAGAAAAAGAGTTAAAGAATTAAGCCCAAAACCAAACAAGAGAAAGAAAACAGTCTGTACTGTGTGTAGGGAATGGTGTAGTACTTTACATGGTTTCAGGGTATTCCCTAATCTAAAGAGCTATATTTTTAATACAAATAGTCTCCCAGTGATGTTATATGGGGCAAGACTTAGAACACCAAAATCTCTAAAGAATCAAAGTTGTGAGTGATCTGAAGAGAACTGGAAAGACATACGTAAAGCCCAAGTCAGCTGCGGTGTTTCCATGTTTCCAGTGATGAGCTCAGTGCAAGAAGAGGCATGAGACCTTTACGATCATATCCTAAGACATACAATAAATGGGTATTACTCAAGGAATCTTGTGCTACAGGGGAAGACACAAAGCTGGAAGTCAGAAAACCTGAATTCCTGTCCTGGTTTTGTCATTAACTTGCTGTATCACCTTAGGCACATCATTTAATCTTTCCAGCACTCAGTTTTTCTCTTATTAAACAAGGCTAATAATACTTACGTCACTACCACTGGAAGATGTTAAATAATAAACATATGTAAAGTACTTGGTTAAAATATTCTACACTGAAGAAATGCAAGATATAATCATTAATATTAAAATAAGGTAAGGTAATAAAATCAATCAACAATCATTTATAAACGGACTTACTATATTTCAAGCACTGTGCCAATTGCTAGGGACACAAAGACAAGATATATTTCCATTTACAAGAAACCCAAATAAATGTCTTATAACCCTAAGTCTTTTTGCATAACCCATCTCTTAAGCTCTATTCTTGTCCTTTCCATTCCTCTACCTTCACATATTATTGCAACACTCTCCTGGCTGGACTACTTACTTCTAGTGTCTTCCTCCATCAATTAACTCTATGTAATGATGTCAGATTAATTTTCCCCAAATATTGGTCTAATCAAATGACCTTTCTTCTCCCCTTCTCATCCAAATAATTTCAATGACTAACCATCACCTATTGCCTATTCCCTTCTTTACTAGTCCAGTCCTTATATTTTAGAGTGGAGGAAGCTGAGGTCTAGAGTGTTTAAGGTCACTAAAGTAATAAGTACCAAAGGTGAGATTTGAACCCAGGTCTTTTAACTTCAAATCCTGTGTTATTTTCACTACAACATGCTGCCTATCTTGCTCGGTTTGTTGAATGAAGAATAATGGTTTATTGTTGCACTAAAAATTAGGGCATTCCTTTATCCTTAACTGATTGAGCTCTCGATTTAAATAAACCCCGTATTTTAATCTAGACTACATTGCCATAGGATTTAAGAGACTGAACATTCATAGAAAGAAATTGTGAATTCTTTACTCAATAAAAAAAAATCACAGTGTCTAAATTATAGCAAATGAGTGGGGTCCATGTAAATGAGATGTTATGGTATTGGCATTTTAAATGGTGCAGATGGCTCAGATGACCCCTGTGCTTCCAGTGTGGTCAGAGCCTAATGAATGGAAGCCAGACATTTGGAATGCATTGCATCGCGTGGCAATGCTGCCTATCCTGTACTACTCACCTAGTAGGGAGGCTTTTGGGCAAATTTGGTCATAAATAATACAGATTTCTTAGTATCTCACACTCAACACATTTAAGATATAATTCATTCTGGTGCTGTTTAATATAGTCACTATGAGAAAGAGAGAACAACCAAAATGTATTGTTTTTGTTTTTTGTTTTTTGGGTTTTTTTTTTTGCCATGAGCTGGGAAGAAGCAGACATTCCATTACCTTTAAAAAAACACAACTGGGCCCATTAAGACCTGATAATACCCAGGTCCAAGTCGACCTATTCTCCTAGTTTCTAATAGGAAACAGCCAATCACTCTATTTCTATCACTCTGGCCCTGGTTATTTCTTTCAGGAGCAAAATCACAGAAGTGGAAATGAGAGGAGCCATTCATCATCTCTACCCTGGATTCCATTAGAGGTGTTTTCTGGAACTTCGCATGGTTCTAAATGGAGTGGTCACAATCACTTTGAAAACCTAAAGGAATTATTTATCAATCGAAGTTAGAATTGTCTCCAACTATTTTCCACCAAATCTAATTTTACGAAGTTTCTATTTTAAGGTGACTCAAGTACTCTCTTCCCCACATTTCTAAGACTTAGAATCTAGGAAGAGCAAAAGCACTTAGATTTTTATGAAGTCATAAGGTGTTTTGAATGAGTGTTTAATAGATACCTTTAAAGTTTCATGGAAAAAGTGAAAAAGAATCAATATTCAAGAAAGGTAGAGAAGCACAGGGTATAAAGGGCCAGTCTTGGGGTGAGAAAGACCTGGGTTCAGGTGCTATCTCTGACATATACTGATTGTGTAGCCATCAGCAAATAACCTAACCTCTCCATGCCCCCAGCAACTCTCCAAGATTAAAGATGAAGGAGTTTTCACAATGATAATTTGCAACACTAGTGAAATCAAGGGTTTAGCCAACATTCCCCTCCTACCCCTAACACCCCCATAATTCAATATTCAAGGTCTTATAGAACAAATTGTTGGAAAGGATGGTGGGAGGAGTATAGAGGATGACCATTTTATTGCTGTTAGGGAGGATTATGATTCATGCTTTTCGGGCAGGAGAAAGGTCATTGGATTAATAAAGTGCTGATAATCTGAGGTGCTCTAGATAATAGAATGCATGAAATTCATATTCATTTTGTATTAGCCTGGCACTCAGTCACAGATGGCTGATTTTATGAATTTTGGCAATGAGCAATGCCCTGCCCTAGCTTCTCTAAACTATTCTGGGGCTTTATAAAATTTGATTTAATCCCATAATTCCTTCGCATAGCTTTTTAAAACCATGGATTCTATGCTCCACTCCTTAAATACCCCTTCCCCAAATCATTCTCATTGACTAATGATGCCTGTTCTCTAGGATGAAGAATTTAGCATTTATTTAAATAGAAATGAGAAATTTGAGTATAAAATTGATCCATAATTTCAACTTGACAACTAAATAAATCAGTTGCTAGAATGGAGCATAGCCAACTACCTGAAAGACTACAGGAAGTTTTTGGATGGTTTGTTTTTTGGATCAAGCCCTGGAAATACTGGTACAGAATAAAAATAAATATAAAATATTTATAATATAAATTATATATATAAATTATAAATAAGATAAAATATAAAATAAAAATACAAAATAAAACCTATAGTTCTAGGTTATCCATATTTTACTTCCTAGGCCCATGTAATAGTATAAATAGCTGATTTTATATAGCACTTTAGGAATGGGAAAGAAAGGAAGAGAATAAGAATTTATGTAATGCCTGTAATGTTCCAGGTATGTATGTGCAGTAAACACTTTACAAATATGATCTCATTTGATACTCACAACCACCCATTTTATAAGTGAAGAAATTGAGGCAAACAGAGTTTAAGTGACTTGTTGAAGGTCACACAGCTAGAAAGTATCTGAGGCCAGATTTCAACCCAGATCTTCCTGACTCCAGGCCCTGTGTTCCATCCATTATGTCACCAGCTGCCTCCTGGAGTTTGAAAAGTCTTTAAATACAGAATCTTAATTTGATTTTCACAGCTCTTATGAGATAAAAAAATACATTTGTCAATTTCCCATTTAACAGGTGAAGAACCTGAAGCTCTATGAGGCTAAGTTATGTATCCATGATCACATAACTAGTAAGTGTCAGAGGTGGGATTCAAATCCAAATGTTTTCTGACTTAAAATGTGACACTCTGATATTATAGAAAGAACACGGACTCTGGAGTCAGAGGTCCTGGGTTCACATCTCATTTCTGAAACTTCCTGTGTGACCTTGGGCAAGTCACTTAACTCCTTTGGGTTTCTGTTTCCTCATCAATAAAATGAGGGTGTTGGACGAGATGGCCTTTGAGGTCCATTTCAGCTCTAAATCTTGATTTTAATGAATTTTCCCCAATATGGTGGAGAATATATTCCCTGGTGCCTCTGTATGGCATATAAAGCCAAGTTATTGGTACTGCCTGTCAATTTTAATCTATTCTTTTTTAAAAAGAATGAAAGTCTACCAAGCTTTCACCTCAGGTGGCTTGGATAAAGCAAACATGGCTTCCTTGATCTAAAAGAGTAGAAATGACTTCATTACCATTTGACCTTAGACTAGTCATTTAAATTCTTTATTCACGTGTAAATGGGATAATAATATTTGCTCTTCCTAATACATGCTATTGTTGTGACATGAAATAATGGATGTGAAAGGGTTTTTTTGTTTGTTTTTAAGTGCAAGATGATAAACTGTTTTTTTCTTCCTTTTAAAAAGGTATCACTAGTTTTTTCCCAACTTCCCCAACTTCCCCGCACCAAACAAACAAATATATACATAAATGAAACCTTTTCTGTAACAGATAAGTATACTCAGCCAAAACAAATTGACCATGTCTGAATATGTATATTCAACTCAATCAGAACCTGTGGTCTACAACTCTTCTGTGAAGAGGCAGAAAGCATGATTCACTATTAGTCTTCTGGAGTTGTCATTAATTGTTGTCTTGATTATAATTCTTAAGTGTTTCACAGTTATTTACCATCACAATATTGTATTCAGGTTATAAATTATTCTGGTTCTGCTTAATTCATTGCATCAATTCACATAAATCTTTCCAGGCTTCTCTGGATCTGAACCTTCAAACATTTCTTATAGCACAATTATATTCCATTACATTTATATAATATAATTATGTCAGCCATTCCCTAACTGACAGGCACCTCTTGAGTTTTCAGTTCTTTATCTACAACAAAAAATGCTGCTATCAATATTTTTGTAAGTGTGTGTCATTTCTCTCTTTCCTTGATCTTGTTTGTGTGTATGCCTAGTAGTGGTATCACTAGATCAAAGGATATGCTCAGTGAAGTGACTTTTTGAGTTTTCTATAATGGTCAGACCACTTCACAGATCCAGTAACAATGCATTAGTGTACTTATTGTCTAATTCCTACAACAATTTACATTTTCCTTTTTTGTCATATTTGCCAAGCTGATGGGTATGAAGGGGAACTTCAGAATCATTTAAATTTGTTTTCCTCTTTTTACTGTGATTTGAAAAGTTTTTTCCCATATAGTTGTTGATAGCTTGCATTCCTTCTTTCAAGAATTACCTGAGGAAGGGCAGAGCCAAGATGGCGGAGTAGAAGCACAAACTTGTTGTGGGCCCCCCTCCAATCACTTCCAATACATATAAAAAAACTTCAGAGCTACAGAACTCATAAAGAAACAAAGAGAAACAAAGCTCCCACTGAAAGAAGCCCAGAAGGCCAACAGGAAGAACCTATCACACCAGGCTGGGAGCCCCACATGAGCCGTGCAGTTCCTGGTCCCAGGCCATCCCTGACCAACGGCAGCCCAGAACAGACTTCAGGAGAGAGAATCATCAGCAGCTGTGGCGGTTTCCAGAATTATCAACCTATAAATGCCAAAAAGAAAGTAAAAGGTCAGAGTGGAACTTTGTGGGAACAGGGGGACTGAGAGCGCGGTCCAGCCCCTGCCCCTGCGGTGAAAAGCAGCAGAGGCATGGTGGCTATGCAGCCGCTTTTGCCTGGCCGTCTCAGGAGCTACTGGCTTGAAGATTACAGGGGAACCAGCTTATTGGGGCTGTAGAGAGGGCACCCAACTAATAGCTCAAGCAGCTGCAAAAACCCCAGCAATTTGGGATTTAACTCTCTCCATTCTGGAAGCAGAGTTCTACTGTGGCAAAGAGCTCAAAAGTCAAGTAATTGAGTGACAAGATGAGCAAGCCCAGGAAATGTAATAAAACCATAGACTCCTTTTTTGGGGACAAAAAGGATCAAAGCATGGAGTGGGAGGAAGACAGTGAAGTCAGAACTCCTGTATCAAAAGCATCCAAGAAAAATAAGAATTGGTTACAGGGCATGGAGGAGCTCAAGAGGGATTTTGAAAATCAAGTAAGAGAAGTGGAGGAAAAATTGGGAAGAGAAATAAGAATGATGCAAGAAAATCATGAAAAGTGAGTCAACAGCCTGCTAAAGGAGACCTAAAAATACACTGAAGAAAATAACACCTGAAAAAATAGAGTAACTCAAATGGCAAAAGAGGCTCAAAAAGCCAGTGAGGAGAAGAATGCCTTAAAAAGCTGAATTTGCCAGATGGAAAAGGAATTTCAGAAACTCACT
>JAQQSV010001536.1:28173-56046 GCA_028646515.1 Pseudochirops corinnae
CTTCCCAATTTTTCCTCCACTTCTCTTACTTGATTTTCAAAATCCCTCTTGAGCTCCTCCATGCCCTGTAACCAATTCTTATTTTTCTTGGATGCTTTTGATACAGGAGTTCTGACTTCACTGTCTTCCTCCCACTCCATGCTTTGATCCTTTTTGTCCCCAAAAAAGGAGTCTATGGTTTTATTACATTTCCTGGGCTTGCTCATCTTGTCACTCAATTACTTGACTTTTGAGCTCTTTGCCACAGTAGAACTCTGCTTCCAGAATGGAGAGAGTTAAATCCCAAATTGCTGGGGTTTTTGCAGCTGCTTGAGCTATTAGTTGGGTGCCCTCTCTACAGCCCCAATAAGCTGGTTCCCCTGTAATCTTCAAGCCAGTAGCTCCTGAGACGGCCAGGCAAAAGCGGCTGCATAGCCACCATGCCTCTGCTGCTTTTCACCGCAGGGGCAGGGGCTGGACCGCGCTCTCAGTCCCCCTGTTCCCACAAAGTTCCACTCTGACCTTTTACTTTCTTTTTGGCATTTATAGGTTGATAATTCTGGAAACCGCCACAGCTGCTGATGATTCTCTCTCCTGAAGTCTGTTCTGGGCTGCCGTTGGTCAGGGATGGCCTGGGACCAGGAACTGCACGGCTCATGTGGGGCTCCCAGCCTGGTGTGATAGGTTCTTCCTGTTGGCCTTCTGGGCTTCTTTCAGTGGGAGCTTTGTTTCTCTTTGTTTCTTTATGAGTTCTGTAGCTCTGAAGTTTTTTTATATGTATTGGAAGTGATTGGAGGGGGGCCCACAACAAGTTTGTGCTTCTACTCCGCCATCTTGGCTCTGCCCTTCCTCAGGTAATTCTTGAAAGAAGGAATGCAAGCTATCAACAACTATATGGGAAAAAACTTTTCAAATCACAGTAAAAAGAGGAAAACAAATTTAAATGATTCTGAAGTTCCCCTTCATACCCATCAGCTTGGCAAATATGACAAAAAAGGAAAATGTAAATTGTTGTAGGAATTAGACAATAAGTACACTAATGCATTGTTACTGGATCTGTGAAGTGGTCTGACCATTATAGAAAACTCAAAAAGTCACTTCACTGAGCATATCCTTTGATCTAGTGATACCACTACTAGGCATACACACAAACAAGATCAAGGAAAGAGAGAAATGACACACACTTACAAAAATATTGATAGCAGCATTTTTTGTTGTAGATAAAGAACTGAAAACTCAAGAGGTGCCTGTCAGTTAGGGAATGGCTGACATAATTATATTATATAAATGTAATGGAATATAATTGTGCTATAAGAAATGTTTGAAGGTTCAGATCCAGAGAAGCCTGGAAAGATTTATGTGAATTGATGCAATGAATTAAGCAGAACCAGAATAATTTATAACCTGAATACAATATTGTGATGGTAAATAACTGTGAAACACTTAAGAATTATAATCAAGACAACAATTAATGACAACTCCAGAAGACTAATAGTGAATCATGCTTTCTGCCTCTTCACAGAAGAGTTGTAGACCACAGGTTCTGATTGAGTTGAATATACATATTCAGACATGGTCAATTTGTTTTGGCTGAGTATACTTATCTGTTACAGAAAAGGTTTCATTTATGTATATATTTGTTTGTTTGGTGCGGGGAAGTTGGGGAAGTTGGGAAAAAACTAGTGATACCTTTTTAAAAGGAAGAAAAAAACAGTTTATCATCTTGCACTTAAAAACAAACAAAAAAACCCTTTCACATCCATTATTTCATGTCACAACAATAGCATGTATTAGGAAGAGCAAATATTATTATCCCATTTACACGTGAATAAAGAATTTAAATGACTAGTCTAAGGTCAAATGGTAATGAAGTCATTTCTACTCTTTTAGATCAAGGAAGCCATGTTTGCTTTATCCAAGCCACCTGAGGTGAAAGCTTGGTAGACTTTCATTCTTTTTAAAAAAGAATAGATTAAAATTGACAGGCAGTACCAATAACTTGGCTTTATATGCCATACAGAGGCACCAGGGAATATATTCTCCACCATATTGGGGAAAATTCATTAAAATCAAGATTTAGAGCTGAAATGGACCTCAAAGGCCATCTCGTCCAACACCCTCATTTTATTGATGAGGAAACAGAAACCCAAAGGAGTTAAGTGACTTGCCCAAGGTCACACAGGAAGTTTCAGAAATGAGATGTGAACCCAGGACCTCTGACTCCAGAGTCCGTGTTCTTTCTATAATATCAGAGTGTCACATTTTAAGTCAGAAAACATTTGGATTTGAATCCCACCTCTGACACTTACTAGTTATGTGATCATGGATACATAACTTAGCCTCATAGAGCTTCAGGTTCTTCACCTGTTAAATGGGAAATTGACAAATGTATTTTTTTATCTCATAAGAGCTGTGAAAATCAAATTAAGATTCTGTATTTAAAGACTTTTCAAACTCCAGGAGGCAGCTGGTGACATAATGGATGGAACACAGGGCCTGGAGTCAGGAAGATCTGGGTTGAAATCTGGCCTCAGATACTTTCTAGCTGTGTGACCTTCAACAAGTCACTTAAACTCTGTTTGCCTCAATTTCTTCACTTATAAAATGGGTGGTTGTGAGTATCAAATGAGATCATATTTGTAAAGTGTTTACTGCACATACATACCTGGAACATTACAGGCATTACATAAATTCTTATTCTCTTCCTTTCTTTCCCATTCCTAAAGTGCTATATAAAATCAGCTATTTATACTATTACATGGGCCTAGGAAGTAAAATATGGATAACCTAGAACTATAGGTTTTATTTTGTATTTTTATTTTATATTTTATCTTATTTATAATTTATATATATAATTTATATTATAAATATTTTATATTTATTTTTATTCTGTACCAGTATTTCCAGGGCTTGATCCAAAAAACAAACCATCCAAAAACTTCCTGTAGTCTTTCAGGTAGTTGGCTATGCTCCATTCTAGCAACTGATTTATTTAGTTGTCAAGTTGAAATTATGGATCAATTTTATACTCAAATTTCTCATTTCTATTTAAATAAATGCTAAATTCTTCATCCTAGAGAACAGGCATCATTAGTCAATGAGAATGATTTGGGGAAGGGGTATTTAAGGAGTGGAGCATAGAATCCATGGTTTTAAAAAGCTATGCGAAGGAATTATGGGATTAAATCAAATTTTATAAAGCCCCAGAATAGTTTAGAGAAGCTAGGGCAGGGCATTGCTCATTGCCAAAATTCATAAAATCAGCCATCTGTGACTGAGTGCCAGGCTAATACAAAATGAATATGAATTTCATGCATTCTATTATCTAGAGCACCTCAGATTATCAGCACTTTATTAATCCAATGACCTTTCTCCTGCCCGAAAAGCATGAATCATAATCCTCCCTAACAGCAATAAAATGGTCATCCTCTATACTCCTCCCACCATCCTTTCCAACAATTTGTTCTATAAGACCTTGAATATTGAATTATGGGGGTGTTAGGGGTAGGAGGGGAATGTTGGCTAAACCCTTGATTTCACTAGTGTTGCAAATTATCATTGTGAAAACTCCTTCATCTTTAATCTTGGAGAGTTGCTGGGGGCATGGAGAGGTTAGGTTATTTGCTGATGGCTACACAATCAGTATATGTCAGAGATAGCACCTGAACCCAGGTCTTTCTCACCCCAAGACTGGCCCTTTATACCCTGTGCTTCTCTACCTTTCTTGAATATTGATTCTTTTTCACTTTTTCCATGAAACTTTAAAGGTATCTATTAAACACTCATTCAAAACACCTTATGACTTCATAAAAATCTAAGTGCTTTTGCTCTTCCTAGATTCTAAGTCTTAGAAATGTGGGGAAGAGAGTACTTGAGTCACCTTAAAATAGAAACTTCGTAAAATTAGATTTGGTGGAAAATAGTTGGAGACAATTCTAACTTCGATTGATAAATAATTCCTTTAGGTTTTCAAAGTGATTGTGACCACTCCATTTAGAACCATGCGAAGTTCCAGAAAACACCTCTAATGGAATCCAGGGTAGAGATGATGAATGGCTCCTCTCATTTCCACTTCTGTGATTTTGCTCCTGAAAGAAATAACCAGGGCCAGAGTGATAGAAATAGAGTGATTGGCTGTTTCCTATTAGAAACTAGGAGAATAGGTCGACTTGGACCTGGGTATTATCAGGTCTTAATGGGCCCAGTTGTGTTTTTTTAAAGGTAATGGAATGTCTGCTTCTTCCCAGCTCATGGCAAAAAAAAAAACCCAAAAAACAAAAAACAAAAACAATACATTTTGGTTGTTCTCTCTTTCTCATAGTGACTATATTAAACAGCACCAGAATGAATTATATCTTAAATGTGTTGAGTGTGAGATACTAAGAAATCTGTATTATTTATGACCAAATTTGCCCAAAAGCCTCCCTACTAGGTGAGTAGTACAGGATAGGCAGCATTGCCACGCGATGCAATGCATTCCAAATGTCTGGCTTCCATTCATTAGGCTCTGACCACACTGGAAGCACAGGGGTCATCTGAGCCATCTGCACCATTTAAAATGCCAATACCATAACATCTCATTTACATGGACCCCACTCATTTGCTATAATTTAGACACTGTGATTTTTTTTTATTGAGTAAAGAATTCACAATTTCTTTCTATGAATGTTCAGTCTCTTAAATCCTATGGCAATGTAGTCTAGATTAAAATACGGGGTTTATTTAAATCGAGAGCTCAATCAGTTAAGGATAAAGGAATGCCCTAATTTTTAGTGCAACAATAAACCATTATTCTTCATTCAACAAACCGAGCAAGATAGGCAGCATGTTGTAGTGAAAATAACACAGGATTTGAAGTTAAAAGACCTGGGTTCAAATCTCACCTTTGGTACTTATTACTTTAGTGACCTTAAACACTCTAGACCTCAGCTTCCTCCACTCTAAAATATAAGGACTGGACTAGTAAAGAAGGGAATAGGCAATAGGTGATGGTTAGTCATTGAAATTATTTGGATGAGAAGGGGAGAAGAAAGGTCATTTGATTAGACCAATATTTGGGGAAAATTAATCTGACATCATTACATAGAGTTAATTGATGGAGGAAGACACTAGAAGTAAGTAGTCCAGCCAGGAGAGTGTTGCAATAATATGTGAAGGTAGAGGAATGGAAAGGACAAGAATAGAGCTTAAGAGATGGGTTATGCAAAAAGACTTAGGGTTATAAGACATTTATTTGGGTTTCTTGTAAATGGAAATATATCTTGTCTTTGTGTCCCTAGCAATTGGCACAGTGCTTGAAATATAGTAAGTCCGTTTATAAATGATTGTTGATTGATTTTATTACCTTACCTTATTTTAATATTAATGATTATATCTTGCATTTCTTCAGTGTAGAATATTTTAACCAAGTACTTTACATATGTTTATTATTTAACATCTTCCAGTGGTAGTGACGTAAGTATTATTAGCCTTGTTTAATAAGAGAAAAACTGAGTGCTGGAAAGATTAAATGATGTGCCTAAGGTGATACAGCAAGTTAATGACAAAACCAGGACAGGAATTCAGGTTTTCTGACTTCCAGCTTTGTGTCTTCCCCTGTAGCACAAGATTCCTTGAGTAATACCCATTTATTGTATGTCTTAGGATATGATCGTAAAGGTCTCATGCCTCTTCTTGCACTGAGCTCATCACTGGAAACATGGAAACACCGCAGCTGACTTGGGCTTTACGTATGTCTTTCCAGTTCTCTTCAGATCACTCACAACTTTGATTCTTTAGAGATTTTGGTGTTCTAAGTCTTGCCCCATATAACATCACTGGGAGACTATTTGTATTAAAAATATAGCTCTTTAGATTAGGGAATACCCTGAAACCATGTAAAGTACTACACCATTCCCTACACACAGTACAGACTGTTTTCTTTCTCTTGTTTGGTTTTGGGCTTAATTCTTTAACTCTTTTTCTCCACTCATATAGGCCACTCCCTGGTATGGGCCTTCATCATCCCTTGCCAGTACTCCTGCAAAAACTTTCTAATTAATCTCTATGCCTCAAGTCTTTACTGCTCTAATCCTTAAAACACACAGAGGCAAAACTGATATATCTAAAACAAAGGTCTGACCTTGTCACTCCTCTATTCAAGAAGCTCCAGTAGCCCTCTATTGTCCCTGCTCTGTTTGGCACTGAAAGGCTTTCACCCTATTATTCCAACTTATCTTTTTGACTGATTCCACATAATCTACATTTCAGCCAACTTGGCCTACTTGCTTCTTCTTATAAACAACGTTCAATTTTCTCTTTACATGCATTTGCGCAAATTGTCCCCCATGCCTAGAAAGGTCCATCTGCTCACCTCTACACCTCTTAGGATTCCTAATTCCCTTCCAAGTTCATCTCAATGCCAACTTCTGAATGAGATCTATCCTGATCTCTCCAATTATTATTTCTCTCCCTCAGTTCCCTAAAATTCCCTCACAATTATCTTGCCTACTTTAAAATTATTTGAATATGCTATATTTCTTCCAAATTAAAAATAAATTCCTTGAGGGCAGGGACTGTTCAGATTTTAACGTTGTGTCCTCAGCCTTTTAGACAGGACCAGGAATCTTGTAACTTCATAAATGCTTGTTGGAATGAACTGAACTAAATTTGAATATTGTCTCTGTTATTCAGTGCATTCTGATAGTCTTGCATCAGCTGCAAATTGAATAAGCATTATGTCTATGATTTTATACAAGTATTTGATAAATGTATTTAACTCCCTAGAGCCAAGCACATTCCCTTGGGCACTCCAGTGAAGACCTCTTACAACCTGACATCATAACACCATTCCAGACCATTCAATCAAATCCAAATCCACCCAGCTGCAGGACAATTTAGAGCATCTCTCCATCCTTTCTATAAAATGAACATGGGAGACTTTAGTCAGTTATTCAATCTACTATGTGTCAGGCCCTGTTCTAAGTGATAAGAACAACGATAGAAAGGTAAAAGACAGTACCGTCTTTCGAGAAGCATACAATCTCATGGGAGGCAACAACAAACAATTATGTATAAACAAGTTATATACCAGATAAACTGGAAATAATGTACATTTGATCTACAGCATTCTCTTAACCTAATGGCTTAGTAACTGTCAAAAAAAAGCTATACAAGATTAGCCTGGTGTTCTGTGTCTTTGATTAAGCCATGCTAGTCTTTTGTGATCACTATACTATCGCCTAGATAATTAATACTTCCCGTTAATACTACATTGTAGAATTTTACAAGGATTTCAAGGCAAGATCATTGGCCAACAGTCTGTAAACACCATTCTCTACCTCTTTTTTGAATACCAGAGCATTTGCCCTTCTCTAATCCTATAGTAATTCTACTATTCTCCTCTATCCTTCCACTATAACTGACTATGGTT
Source organism: Pseudochirops corinnae (assembly GCA_028646515.1). Taxonomy (NCBI): domain Eukaryota; kingdom Metazoa; phylum Chordata; class Mammalia; order Diprotodontia; family Pseudocheiridae; genus Pseudochirops; species Pseudochirops corinnae. The sequence goes on from JAQQSV010001536.1 coordinate 35,564, forward strand.
CAGGAATCACATACATTATTTCTTTCTGTATCTGAGCACAGATTTGAAGCTATATGACATCAGCACATAAAAGTTAAAATAGGTGTTTTATTAACATTTTTTTACTTATCTTGAATATTAACTGCCTATTAGCCATATTTATTCTGTCCCTCTCAATCCTAATATAATTTTCTTGGCAAAGGAAATGGAAGCAAAATAGAAATTTAGCAGCTCTTTCTTCTCTATACCTCCATTTGTCAGCATCTCTTCTTCTGTGAACAGTGGTAAAATATCTTCTTTGACCCTCCTTTAAGTAAGTCAAATTCTTTTCATTACCCTTAGCTTTCCCCACCAATTTCAATTCATTATGATCTTTAAAGTTTCTGGAAAAATCCTTACAAGACCATGACATTTTTGGGAGGAGGAGGGGTATTCATCCTCTGTTACCTGCCCTTACAGGTACCTTGCTCTTTATGTACCTGTATTTTCAAAACTTAAGTCACTTAGTGAGTTCTTTGTATGTCCGTATCTACATTTCTGAAAACCTCTCCCTTTTTCCTCCTTATTAGAATAATTTCTCTTTGTGTCTTTATTTAATTCTTCCTATCTTTCCTGGGCTTCTAGATTGTGGGGGGGGGGGGCAAGCGACCATTCAGAGGCTAAGCACTCTTTCTTTGACCTGCTTGGATCTGGATCATGGTTTTGGGTGGTAGTCCTGTGGTATGTGACCAGTGAGCCAGAGCATGTGGGGGCTGTAGAGAGGGCACCCATCTAATAGCTCTGGCAGTTGCAAAAACCCCAGTGATTTGGGACATAGCTCTCTCTATTCTAGAAGCAGAGTTCTACCATGGCAAAGAGCTCAAAAGTCAAGTAATTGGCTGCCAATATGAGCAAGCACAGGAAGCACAGACTGTGGAATCCTTTTTGGGGGACAAAAAAGATCAAGAAATGGAGCAGGAGGAAGACAGAAAAGTCAGAACTCCTGCATCAAAAGCCTCCAAGAAAAATATGAACTGGTTACAGGCCATGGAGGAGCTCAAGAAGGATTTTGAATATCAAGTAAGAGAAGTGGAGGAAAAATTGGGAAGAGAAATGAGAATGATGCAAGAAAATCATGAAAAGTGAGTCAACAGCCTGCTAAAGCAGACCCAAAAACACACTGAAGAAAATAACACCTGAAAAAATAGAGTAACTCAAATGGCAAAAGAGGCTCAAAAAGCCAGTGAGGAGAAGAATATTTTAAAAAGCCAAATTTGCCAGATGGAAAAAGAATTTCAAAAATTCACTGAAGAGAATAACTCTTTCAAAATTAGATTGTAGCAAGTGGAAGCTAATGACTTTATGAGAAATCAAGATATTATAAAACAGATCCAAACAAATGAAAAAATAGAAGGCAATGTGAAATATCTCATTGGAAAAACCACTGACCTGGAAAATAGAGCCAAAAGAGATAATCTTAAAATTATTGGACTACCTGAAAGCCATGATCAAGGCACCATCTTTCAAGAAATTATCAAGGGGCAGCTAGGTGGCACAGTGAATAGAGCACCAGCCCTGGAGTCAGGAGTCCTTGAGTTCAAATCCGGCCTCAGACACTTAACACAAAACTAGCTGCATGACTTTGGGCAAGTCACTTGACCCCAATTGCCCTGCATTCCCCCCTCCAAAAAAAAGCAAAAGAAAAGAAAAGAAATTATCAAACAAAATTGTCCTGGTATTCTAGAACCAGAGGGCAAAATAGAAATGAAAGAATTCACCAAATGCCTCTTGAAAAAGATCCCCAAAAGAAAAATCCTAGGAACATTATAGCCAAATTCCAGAGTTTCCAGGTCAAGGAGAAAATACTGCAAGCAGTCAGGAAAAAACAAATTGAGTATTGTGGAAACACAATCAGTATAACAGAAGACCTAGTAGCTTCTACATTAAGGGACTGAAGGGCTTGGAATATGGTATTCCAGAGGTCAAAGGAGCTAGGACTAAAATCAAAAATCACCAATCCAGCAAAACTGAGTATAATGCTACAAAGAAAAATATGGTCATTCAATGAAATAGAGGACTCTCAAGCATTCTTGATGAAAAAACCACAGCTGAACAGAAAATTTGACTCTCAAATACAAGAAGCAAGAGAAGCATGAGAAAGTAAACAGGAAAAAGAAATCATAAGGAACTTATTAAAGTTGAACTACTTACATTCCTATCCGGAAAAATGATATTTGTAACTCATAAGATCAACATTCTATTTGTTACGCCATGTTTCTTTTTTCACTATCATAAATATTAGGTCTGAATTTCCAGAAGACCCAGGCACCAGTGCCTATTACTTCACTTATGACTTTTGTGTTTTATAGGAACCCAAATAAAGACTGTGCAATTCTTATGCCTTTGTGAAATACAGTTTGTAGCCCTAGTGGCTTTCCTTCCTAAATGTGTATACTTGTGCCTTAATGTGTGTTACATTAAGGGGGATAGAGCCCTTTACTCTCTTGAGTCATTCTAATCTGGGAAGTGGCCTTGACTTTACAGTTGGTAAGAATTTTGCATAAGCAAATTATTATATTATTTGGCTACTACCCTACCCATTTAGCAATTATATTGCCTTATACCCTCAATGATCATTCAATGTGTACATGTTTATTTTTCCATTTAAAATGCTTGTTGACTGACTGACTGATTGGATGTGGAAAATGAGCTCAGTGATAAAGGCAAGGATGATTTTGAAGTTGTAAACCGGGGGGTGGGGGTGGGGGTGCTATAAGGATTTTAACAGGTTAGACCAGTGGTGCCCCAAGGTAGAAGTGGGAAGAAAATATTGGAATTTCTATTTCTATTTCCTTTTATCTTTAAAAAGAAAAAAATAAGCTTTACTAATATTTAACATGTGGATTAATATTAATGGCACTGAGGAAGTGCCTTTACTTGGTCCAAGGTAAAGTGGTGGTGTCAAGTATACATCATTAGGTAGCCCATTATAAGGAAGAGGAGTAGTTGCATAGCGGTAAGGGTTGACAGCTAGGTCTGCATTCATTTGTTCAGTTTTAGTATGTTGTGAGTAATCGCATTTTCCATATGCCTGGTTAAGTGGATTTGTGTATTGTATTATCTAATTTTAACTAAATTGGCCCTTACAAAATGGACAATTGGCTCAAAATTGGAGATAATGCTAATAATATGAACACAAATGAGCAACAAGAAAATGGCAGGGCTAACACTTTTCTTACTACTATCATGAGCTCTTTGCCATCAATATAATCAGATAAAAACAATAATAATCTAATAAGAACTGACAAGAGGGCAAAATTTTTTTTAAATCAAGATTACTTGAAATATCAATTTATATTTATGAATGTTAATTACAGATCTTATCCTAAGTATATGTGGTGCCTTGAGATATTAGCTAATGATAGTAGTATAAAGTTAATCATGAGTAGCAAGATATTAAAAACTAAGCTTTTGTTGTTGTAGCTGATATAAATGTGTCACCTATAAAATGTCTGGTATCCACATACCTTACAAACTGGGAAACCTGATTAGACAACAGTTTGTCTGTCTAGGGGTTTTAGTAGGCTAAGAGGTCAATATGAGTCAACAGTTTGATATGTTAGTCAAGAAATTTGGGGAGTATTAAGAAAGGCAAACTGTATTGGACTAGCCCATCAATAGTTCTGCTATCCTCAGTCCTAGTCAGATCATTATGTATTGGAGTATTATGTTAAGTTGTTTAGAAAGTTTACTGAGAAGGGTAACTATGGTGGTATAGGATCTCAAGTTCATACATATGAGATTGGTTGAAGAAGCTGATTATCTCTGACCTGGAGAAAATAAAACATATGGACTAGGTGGCAAATGGGACCTTTCTTTAAGTATCTTAACTGCAGTTGTGATAAAGACAGATTAGATTTATCCTTAGACCCAGAGGAGAGAAGTAGGAGCAGTGGGGACAGAAAGAGGAGAGTTACAAAGAAGTGAATTAAGGCTTGATATCAGCAAAACCTTCCTAACGATCAGAGTAATCCAAAAGCTGAATGTATTGCCTTGGGAGTTACTGGAATCCTTTACTTTGAAGGTCTTTAAGCAAAATCTAGGTGGCTACTTCTCAGGTATATTACAGTGAAAATTGTAAGAGGGGAGGGTAGTGGATTGAACTAGATGGTTACAGAAGTCCCTTCCAAATCTCAAATTCTGTGATTCTGTGATTTTCTTGATAACATTCCTTACACAAATATCAAAAGTATTGATAAAAATATATAGAAAGAAATAAGCAGATTATATCTTTAGTCCTACAGTTTACTAAAATGGGCAAAGACTACATGATCCCTCTAAATTTTTGGTTAGTTAATTACCAAAAAGAGAAATATTGAATTAGTGGAGCTTTTAAAACACTCTTCTCTGACAAAAATTCCTTTATCCAGGTGCTAAAATCATACAAGAATCCCTGATTAAAAACAACCACACGGAGAGCTGTTCAATAACCCTCTGGTGCTGAACATCAATCGGGTCATAAAAGAGGGAGACATATGTTCACACGAACCCACTGAGACTGCTTGGCTACTCACATAGCTTGGATGAGATGAGAGTCACCCACCCATGGCACTGCCATCTGACCTGCTAATGTAACCTAAGGAGCCCTGGGGTCTTGCCATCAACTCCAAAGCTTCACCGTAGGGTTTTCTCTAATTTTGTTTATCTGAACTTTCTCTTTTCTTGTTTGCCCAGATTAGAATATGAACTCCTTGAGAGCAGAGCACCAAGATAACAGGGGCTGTCTTGATTTCTATTTGTGTCCCCATTGCTTATCACAGTGTCTGGCACAAAGGAAGTTTAAAATAAATGTTTGTTGAATAACTGACAAAGGGTCCTAATAGTTTGGGTTCCAACAAATTGGCCACAGTTGGGAAGCTAACTGAAAAATAGATCGAAGTTTTATAAATTTACACAAGGTAAAAATTTTGTTTCAAAGCAATAGCAAGCTGATTTTACAGATAGGAAGATTTGAGATAGGATGATCCAAACAATACAATCATGCCACAAAAATAACCCTGTTTCCATAGGCTCTAAAGTCAATCATTCCCTTGCTGGAGTGCAGAAGGGTCTGTAATTTGCTAGATGTTATTTCCTGCCACCTCTGAAATTTGTTTCTACCTTGTAATTATCTTCAGTGTTACCAGTTCTACCAAAGACATCACCAGAGGCAGATTAAATAAACAGAGATATGCAAATAAATCTTGAAACCTCATTGGAGACAGGCTGATGATAGACAGAGGACAAACGAAGTGACCTTTCTACAAGGTATGCCTGCAGAAGAGAGAAATGCTTGGCTTCAGAGGGAAATTTATACACTGACACCTTTTGCTATTATATGAAATTGAGCTCTGCTTAGACAGTTTGGCAGTAGCAGTGGCTAAACAAATCTTCCCAGTGTGCCTGTCTCTGCTGGTATAGTAACATCCATTTTTGAGGACCCCAGAGAGAAATTTCCAATTTGAAAATTGTTTGCATTCATTAGACACCTTTATTTAGAATGAAAACACCACCAATAACCCAGGAATAATGTATCTGGTTGCTAGGATTTAAACAAAGTGTCAGAAGAAACTGTAAAATTTAATGGCTTTTTCCTCTGGCCATGGTCTAAATTACATGATCATTTAAGTTTGACCCCCCAAAAAAATGCCTGAAACGATGGAGGACAGGCAGAGGTTGATTATATGAAGGTGATGGAATAGGATGGAAGCTCCTTTAGAATGGAGATTATTTTCTTCTTTGCATTTGTATCCATAGCATGTAGCACAGAGAGCAATACCTGTTGTTTGTTCAGTCCTTTCAATCATGTCTGACTCTTTGTGATCCCATTTGGGGTTTCTCAGCAAAGATACTTGGAGTGGTTTGTCATTTCCTCCTCCAGCTCATTTAATAGATGAGGAAACTGGGGCAAACAGGGCTAAGTGACTTGCCCAGGGTCACACAGATAGTACGTGTCTGAGTCTGAATTTGAACTCAGGTCTTCCTGACCCCAGGTCCAACACTCTGTCCACTGCACTACCTAGCAGCTCAACACATATGGCATTTAAACTCTTGTTGCTTGATTGTTGCTTGGCTGGATAGATTTAAATATTAGTTATAATAAAATTAACTTCAATTCTTATCATTATTTCTATGTCAAGGACAAGGGTCCTATATCTAGGATAAGAGACAAGATCTGAACCCTTCCTCCCTGACTCCAAATCTAGCACTCTAACCTCTATATCATGCTACCTCCTTAGTATTATATATACAGTTATAGAAATGTAATGTTGGATGAATGAATGAAAAAGCATGTATTTTAAATACTTAGTGCCATGCACTGTGCTAAGCTAAGGATGCAAATAAAAAAGTAGAAACAGTCCCTGTTCTCAAGGAATTAATCTATTAAAGGAGGCTTCATTTGAAAGCCAGATAGTTCTCCCAGCTCCTCCAGCTCACTCACAATTTAAGAGTCATTCTGGACTCCTCACTATCTCTCATGCCCTCCCATATTCAAGCTGTTGCCAAAGCCTGTCAATTTCACCCCCTGCAACATCTCTCAAATACGTCCCCTTCTCTTCTCTGACATTGCCACCACTCTGGTGCAGGACCTCATCACTTCATGCCTGGATTATTGTAATAGCCTGTTTCTAGGTCCATCTGCCTCAAGTCTCTCCCCACACCAATCCATCCTCCATTCATCTACTAAAGTCCTAAAACACAGGTTTGATCACATCACACATCACCCCTCTCCCCACTCAATTAATTCCAGTGACTTTCCACTGGAGCAATTATAAAATTCTCCATTTAACATTCAAAGTCCTTCATAACCTACTTGACCCTTCCCCCTTTCTAGTCTCCTTACAACTTGTTCCCCATCAAGCATACTTTGATCCAGTGACACTCACCTCTTTGCAGTTCCTGCGAGAAGACATACCATATATTGTCTCTGGGCATTTTCTCTGGCTTTCCCCCATAGCTGGAATGTCCTCCCTCCTCATCTGTAGCCACTATCTTCCTTGGCTTCCTTCTCCAGCTAAAATCTCACTTTCTAGAAGAAATTTCCCAGTCCTTCTTAATTCTGATGCCCTTCCCTCTTTTAATTTATATAACATATACATATACATACACAGATGTATGTGTATGTGTATATATGTATATATGTATGCATGTATGTATGTATGTATGTATATTCCCTTCTGGATCACTGTGATAGAGGGGCTTGTGTACCTCAATGAAACTATGAGCTATGCTGTACAGCAGTGGTTCTCAACCTGTGGGTCACGACCCCTTTGGAGGTCAAATGACCTTTCACAGGGATTGCCTAAGACTACCGGAAAACACATATTTCCAATGGTCTTAAGAACCAAGACACCGCTGCTCTATCCATCTCCAGGTGGGTCCGCCCATATGCAGATCCACCCACATACAAATATTAAAGGGTCACGGCATCAGGAAGGTTAAGAACCACTGCCATACAGAGTTACTCAAGATAGACAGGTCATAGCAGAGAGTTCTGACAGGTGATTCAGTGAAGAAAGAAATAGCAAACCTCTCCAGTATCTTTGCCAAGAAAAACCTATGAACAGTATTAAAATGATAAATGATATGACACTCAAAGATGAGCCCTTCAGCTTGGAAGGGGTCCACCATTCTACTGCGGAAGAGTGGAAGACATCTGTAAGTAGTCCCAGAACTAAAGAAGTGTCTGGGTCAAAGTTAAAAGGAAGCTCAGCTGTGGGTATATCTGGTAAAAGGAAAGTCTGGTGCTGTAAAGATCAATATTTCATAGGAACCTGAAATATAAAATCTATGAACCAAGGTCAGTTGGATGTGGTCAAACAGAAAATGGAAAGATTAAACACTGACATCTTGGGTGTCAGTAAATGTAAGTGGAGGGGAATGGATGAATTTAATTCAGATGATCACTACACATATTACTGTATATAGCTACTCCATTTCTTCTTTGGAATTTTTGCCCACAGTAGTCTATGTATACAATAAAAAGGTTGGGGCAACTAGGTGGTACAGTGAATAGAGCACAGGCCCTGAAGTCAGGAAGATCTGAGTTCAAATTTGGCCTCAGACACTTGACACACCTGCTAGCTGTGTGACCTTGGGCAAGTCACTTAACCCCAATTGCCTTGTGTCCCTTCTCAAAAAAAGGGGTGGTGGTGAGAAAAGCAGTACTGGAATATAATCTCAAAAATGACTGAATGATATCTGTTTGAATCCAAGGCAAACCATTCAACATGAGAGAGTCTATGCTCTAACTACTGATGCCAAAGTTGATCAATTCTATGAAGACCTGTAACATCTAGAAATAACAACAACAAAAAAGATGTCACATTCATCATAGGGCATTGGAATGCTAAAAATAGGAGATCAACAGGTGATTGCAATAATAGGCAAGTTTGACCTTGCCAAGATAACTTGCTGGTTATCACAAATACTCTTTTTTCAACAACCCAAAAGGCAACTCTACACAAGCATGTCACCAGATTGTTAAAATCAGATTGATTATCTACTTTGCAACCAAAGATGGAGAAGCTCTATAAAGTCTGTTAAAAACCTCGAGCTAACTGTGGTTCAGATCATCTTGCAGAATTCAGACTTAAATTGAAGAAAGCAGGGAAAACATCAGATCATATAAGTATGACCTAAATAATATCCTTTGTGAATATAAAATGGAAGTGATGAATAGATTTAAGAGATTATATCTCGTGGAGAGATGCCTGAAGAACTATGGACAGAGGTTTACAATATTGTACGGAAGGCAGCAACAAAAAACATTCCAAACAAAAAGAAGAGCAAGTAAGCAAAATGGCTATCTGATGAGGCTTCACAAATAGGTGGAGAAAGAAGTAAAGTAAAAGGGAAAGGCAAAAGGGAAAGATATATCCAACCAAATGCAGAATTCCAGAGAACAGCAAGGAGAGAAAAGGTTTTCTTAAATGAACAATGCAAAGAAATATAAGAAAACAATAGAATGGGAAAGGCAAGTGATCTCTTTAAGAAAATTAGAGATGTGAAGGGAATGTTTCATGCAAAAATGGCATGATAAAAGACAAAAATGGTAGGAACCTAACAGAAGTAGAATAGATCAAGAAGAAGTGAAAAGAAAATTCAGAACTATACAAGAAAGATTTTAACATTACTAATAGCCATAATAGTATGGTTACTGATCTAGAGCCAAGTATCCTGTAGAATGAAGTCAAATGAGCTTTAGGAAGCATTGCTAACAATAAGGCTAATGGAAGTGACAGAATTCCAGCTGAGCTGTTTAAAATCCTAAAAGATGATGTTGTTAAAGTATTGTACTCAACATGCCAGCAAATTAGGAAAATTCAACAGTGGCTACTGGACTAGAAAAGATCAGTTTATCTTCCAGGACTAAAGAAGGAAAATATCAAAAAATGTTCAAATGACCAAGCAACTGTGCTTATTTCACATACTAGCAAGGTTATCCTTAAGATTGTACAAGTTAGTCTTCAGTAATATTTGAACCAAACATTACCAGAGTAGTAGTCTTGTGTCAGAAGAAGCAGAGGAACTAGAGACCAAATTGCCAACATCTACTGTATTATTAGAGAAAGCAAAGGGATTCCAGAAAGGCATCTACTTCTGCTCTGCTGACTACACTAAAAGCTGTAACTGTATGAATCACAACAAAATGTAGCAAGTCCTCAAAGAGATGGGAATATCAGATCATCTTACTCATCTCATGAGGAGCCTGACTACAGACCAAGAAGCAACAGTTAGAACCAAACATTGGACAACTAATTGAAAAAGGAATACGACAAGGCTGTATATTGTCACCTTATTTATTTAACTTACATGCAGAACATATCATGCAAAATGCCTGGCTGGATGAATCAAAAGCTGGAATTAAGGTAGCCAGGAGAAATATCAACAACCTCAGATATGCAGAGGATACCACTCTGATGGCAGACAGTGAAGAAGAATTAAGAAGCATCTTTATAAGGGTGAAAAAGGAGAGAGGCTAAAAGCTGACTTGAAAGTTAACATAAAAATATCAAAAACCTAAGATCTTGACAACTTGTTCAATCACTTGCTGGCAAATCGGAGAAAAAATGGAAGTGATGACAGATTTTATATTCTTGGGCTCAAAGATCACTGCAGATGGTGACTGTAGCCATGAAATTAAAAGACACTTGCTTCTTGGAAGAAAAGCTATGGCAAATTTGAACAGTATGCTAAGAGGCAGAGACATCAGCTTGCCAACAAATGTCCATATAGTTAAAGCTATGGTTTTTCCAGTAACAATGTATGCCTGTGAGAGTTGGACTGTGAAGAAAGCTGAGTGCCACAGAATCAACACTTTTAGGATTGTGGTTCTGGAGACGACTTTTGAGAGTCCTTTGGACAGCAATGAGATCAAATCAATCAAATCAATATTTAAAGAAATTGATTCAGACTATTCATTGGAAAGTCAAATACTAAAGCTGAATCCACATAATGAGAAGACAGGATGCAATGGAAAAGACCCTGTTGGGAGAGATTGAAGGCAAAAAGGTGATAGCAGAGAATGGGATGGATAGTGTCACTGAAGCAATGAGCATGAACCAGGACAGATTTCAGGAGGTAGTAGAGGATAGACAGGCCTTATGTACTTGGTCTGCAGAGTCACAAAGAATTGGATGTGACTGAACAACTAAACAACAGCAAAAATACACACATACTTACATATTATATGCACACATATGTAATGGGAAATTATATATATATGTACATATTTATTTACTTGTTTACTTATTAGATTGTGAACTCCTTAAAGGCAGTCTTTTGCCTCTTTTTGTATCCCTAATACTTAGCACTTTACCTGGTACTAGTAGGCACTTAAATCTTTTCTGAATGACTAGTTCACAAATGTAAGCTTCTTGAGGGCAGGAATCATAAGGCTTTTTTTCTTCATATCCCCAGTTCTTAGCTGGGTATGTTCCTGGTATGTAGGCACTTAATAAATGACTGTTGACTGACCGAAAGGTTTCACAGTCTTAAGGAGCAGCTGAAAAGCAACTGGTAATACATCTTTTTTGGTGTCATTTCCATTGATAAAACTATATTTATTTCTAATGTTGAACCATTTTACAAAGTCAGGGACTCTGGTAGAGAGAAAATTCTTTTCTGGGGCTTCAGTAGCTGTGGTTGGAGGAGAAGGGGTCAGGGTGGCAGGACAACAACAGCAGAGACCATTGTAACATTCCATCTCCAGAGTTTGCTTCCTAGGGTAATAGCTGCAAGAACTGAGCTGGAAACAGAGCTTGTGGATCCATATATATTCCATTAGATTGAAATCTCTTAGAGGGCAAGGACTACTTTTCTTTTTTCCTATTTTTATCCCCAACACAACACAGTGCTTAGAAAACGTTGTTGTTTCATTTTGCAGATAAGGAAACTGAGGCAAACAGGGGTATGTGACTTGCCCAGGATCATGTACCTGGTAAGTATTAGAGACTAGATTTGAATTCAGAAAGATGAATCTTCCTTCCTCCAGGCCCAGAACTCTATCCACTTCAACACCCAGCTGCCCCATTATTTGTCAACCAACTGACAATTCCTGGTGCTCTGGAGCTTACCTGCCAATTTGTGGTGGTAGTGGGGGCAAGGAAAGTGGACCCTTTCTCCACAGTGGTTGCTCCCATCCATGAAAATCTTTGAGGAAGGACTAGAAGTAGGTTGATAGTCTGGAGGGCATTGCTATCTCCAGGGCTTAGGTTCACAGTCCTAGGTTAGGCAATTTCCACTGGGGTCTGAATGGAGATTGTATTCAAGCTGGTAGAGGTAATTTGACTCACCTTTCACATGCTACCATTTCTCTCTCTCTCTCTCTTTCTCTCTCTCTCTGTCTCTCTGTCTCTCTCTCTCTCTGTCTCTCTCTCTCTCTCTCTCTCTCTGTCTCTCTCTCTCTGTCTCTGTGTCTCTCTCTTCCCCATTCCACATCTCTCTTTTTCTCTTCTTCTCTCTCAGTTACTCTCTAACCTATCTGCCTCATGAATGGTAGGTGATGGAAATGGCAAATAAATAAAACTTTTTCCTCCCAGTATTAGCACTGAATTTGGAGAAGACTTGAATTTTAATGAGTTGTAGGAAAGCAATTGCTTTTTTACTCTGTGGCACATAAAACTGAATTTTGGAATGCTATAAATATAGCATTTTTCATGATACCTTTTATATGCACAGGTTAAGAAGTCCTTCGAGGGATATGAAAACAGTGTGATTAAATGAAAAATACTGAAAGAGAATCTTTTCTGTATGTGGTTTGTTCAAACTCATGCAGGGGTTGTCAGATTAATACTGAAATCTCATACCTATTAAGAAGGCTTTCATTCTTCATTTTCACACTTATCAAACACTTTTAGCCATCTAGAAGCAAATAATGTGAATTCTGAACCTGCTGGGTGAAGATGTGCTTAATATGGGCAAATGCTGGAGCTCTAACCAAGTCCTGTGCCCCAGAGATGCTTTGGGAGAGGACTAGGTAGCATTGTTGTTAGGAATAAGGACTCAGGCCTGAGGGAAGAAGAAGGTTGTTGGTAGAAGACATTCCTCCCTTTATCAAAGACAAAGTCATTTCTCATTCTTGACATCATTAAACTCAGACATATTAATGTGGGTTTTTATCTTTGCCATGTTAACTACCATCGTTTTGTCACCAAAGACATAAAAACCATTAGAGGATTCACTCACTCCCACCCACTGTAAATTGCAAGTTGCTTTTTCGTGAGAACTAAAATACCAAACTGTCATGCTTCACACCTTATTTTAACCATTTACCAGAAAAGCACTTGGCTTCCCAAACCTTTTATACACTATTTTCAGATTCAAATGCTAGGCAGCGGAATGAGAGTTTGCCTGATTTTAGGAAATACCATGCTCCTGAACTGTTTTATGCAAATTAAGATTGGGTCAAATGTGCAAAATCTTCTAGATGCTAAATGCACTTTTAAATTTTGTTTTTATTGATATTTTAATCATGTCTTGTGGATGTATTTTCCATCACATTTGCTTCTGACTATATCCTTCTCCTTTGTGATAAAGTTGGGTTTTTTTAAGGCAGTTTGATGAAAGTAATAAAACCATCAACCTTGTGTGACAGTATATATTTCACATCTCATAATTCTGCATCTTGCAAGGAGTCCTGTTGTAAGGTGCATCAAATCTGTGACATTGTGGAAAGAGCACTGGATTTGGATTTGGGAGGGGGCCCAGGAACAGAATTTCTACTTATCACCTGCGTGATATTGAGTAAATCACTCCAACTCTCTGGGCCTAAATTTCCCCATCTGTAAAATGAGAGGGTTGGCTTAGATAATCTCAAAGACCTCTTCTAGTTCTAAGTCTACGATCCTATAATCTGTTTTGTGGGTTGATGTTTTACAACCTGTTATTGTAAACAATTGAGGTTAATTTTGCCTCATCATGAAAATCTGTCTCCTTTAAGGGAAAGAATATATAATTACACCTTGAATATTAGCTGTTTTTAAAGAAAGGCATAGTAGAGGCAAGTAATCTAAGTAATGCAATCTCCCTAATATCACATGGATTATATTTTAATAGGTTAGTCATGCTCAGTATTTGCAGTGATTTCTTTAATATCAGATGTTCCAATTTTAGCAATGATATTGTCCATGAAGCTGATGTTTCCTCAGAAGTTGGTGGTGGGGGAGGCTCTGGAAAGACTTTTTTTTGTCTGGAAGCTCCCAGAAGGTGCTTAGAGATGAGCATTTTTCCTTTGTGATCATTAGAGCTACTAAAAATGTACTCGGCCACTTTAAATGACTAAATGCTAATTATCAACCAGCTGCGGGTCTCCCTATAGGAATGAACCCAAGGGAGAAACTAAAGAATTAGAGTAAACAATTATTGGACCATACCAGCCGACTTCAAAAGGTCTTTGCGCTCCTCTTGGAGTGGGTTAGCTCATCAGGAAGCATCCTTTTGTATGAAGGAAAGTGTTAGAGATGGGAAATTTATTTTCTTAAGAATTTTTAACTTGTTTTTTGAATTGATGGATTCAAAACTAAGGGAATAGCTTCCATATGGAGCCCAGAGAATGATCTTTAGGACTAGATTGAGAAAACCAGCACAAACTTCTTCATTTGGTTTCTGAGGACTACCAATTTACCATCCCTTTTCAATAATAGGTTATAATACTTGAGCTCCCTTCAATTAGAGAGTAACAAGAAGATATCCAAGGGAATTAATCTACTTCCCCCAGGTTTTCTTCTCTCATCCCAAGAAAAACATGGAGAAAGAATGGGGGAAAAAAGAACACTTAGGAGGCAAAACCATAAGATTTGAAGACAGGCCTTTGGAGAGTCACATAAGGCAGCAAGAACATTGGGTGTTTGCATGTGCCAAGATATCCAGAACCACCCACCACTAACTACATTAATACATGAGAATTAAAAGGAAGGAAAAATAAAAGTGAGCCAGCTGTAAACTGCTTTGGAGAATGAATCAGCTTTGGGAGTAATTAACCCACCTCCCAGATGCTGCTTTCTAGGCCCTCCCACTCCTACCATTGCTTTTTGCCCTTCCACCCCCCTCCTGCTTTTCTTCTCCTTCTCCACAATAAAATTGACTTCCCTGCCCAGTTCAGATCACTTATTCCCTATGGCTGTTTAATTTTGTACAGCCTCTTTCCCTGTTGATTTACCCCAGAAGGCTCTGAGCATCCTGCTAGTAGTGACAGTCTCCATTCCAAACACGGCTTGCCAGAAGAGTTAGGTTAATTTGGCCCCTGCATACATGGTTTTGTTTGTTTTCTTTTCCTTAAGTTTTATGGTTCAACTCCTTCTTTTCCTTTCTAAAGTTTTCTCCATTTTAGTTATGACCCTGGAACTAGACGGTAACTGATAACTCTTCTCCAAAAGAGGAAATACGCATGATCAGCAGCCAGAGGGATGTAGGTTAGACTTAAGGGAGCACCTCTTGAGAGCTATTGTTCAGGCGTTTGTGTCCAACTCTTTGTGACCCTATTGGAGTTTTCTTACAAAGATACTGAAATGGTTTACCATTTCCTTCTCCAACTCATCTTGCAGATGAGGAAACTGAGCAAACATGGTTAAGTGACTTGCCCAGGGTCACACAGCTAGTAAGTGCCTGAGGCTGGATTTGAACTCGGCAAGAGAAGTCTTCCTGACTCCAGGTCCAGAACTCTACTGTCCCCTAACTGTCCCCCTCTTAGGAGTAAAAGTCGTTAAAAACTAAAATAAGTTGCCAAAAGAAATTGGGAAATCTGTTATTCAGGGGATACTTCAGAGTATGAGCAAAATGCACCTTTTCCTCCAATAGCTTGGATGATGTTGCCTGAACAGAGGCGGTATAGTTTCATAGAAAGAATACTTCCTAAACAGTGGGTGAGGGTTCACATCCCACCTGACACTTACTGGCTTGACTGTCTGTCCATGGACAAATCACAACTTCAGTGCAGATGAGGCTCAGGTTTTTCATTGTGAAATGAGGATAATAATCATTGTTCCTTCCCCAAAGGGTTGTTGCCAGGTTCAGTGGAAATCTTCTAAGTATAGTGCTTTGAACTGTTTAAAGTGCTATGCAAGTGCTGTTGTTATTAACAGTAATAATAAAGAGCATCATCAGCACTTGCCTTGCTTACGTCTTATGTTGACAATTGCAGCTAACAGGGCATTTATATAGATAGCATTTAAAGGTTTGCAGAGCACCTTACCTACGTTATCCCATTGGAGGTGCCAGAGAACTTGGGTTTTCAAATTTCAACTGTGTCACTCATTACCTATTGACCTTGGGCAAGTCTTTTCACGAGTCTGGGACCCCCTTTCCTCATCCAAAAAATGAGGGGGTGAAACTAGATGACTCCATCTGATTTAAATCTCTGATCCTATGAACCAATGAAGGATGACATTTTGCTGAGTGCCAGAAACCAAGCCAATTACCCCAAGACTGAAAATATTCAACTTTCAATTGTTTCATACTCAGAAGAGTGTGAATTCCATAGCAGGAATGTGAGGCAGAAAACTTCCAACATTATACAGTTCTAAAGTGCTGAGAAAAATATACTTCAGTCAGTAGCTGTGTGGGGATCAACAGAAACTAAGATATTAAGTTCTCTCAAAGCTTCTTAAAGTAGCAAGGGAGGAAGATGGCAGAGGCAGCCCTGTCTGATATACTAGAAAGAAAGACTCCAAAGACAGCGGAGATGTAAATGCTGATGGTGGTGTCAGGCAACTCAGCAGTCTTTCACAATTTGCTGTCAAAACTGG
Source organism: Pseudochirops corinnae (assembly GCA_028646515.1). Classification (NCBI taxonomy): domain Eukaryota; kingdom Metazoa; phylum Chordata; class Mammalia; order Diprotodontia; family Pseudocheiridae; genus Pseudochirops; species Pseudochirops corinnae. Next base: position 51,808 of record JAQQSV010001536.1, read on the forward strand.
TTTGCCTTGTACTTTTATGTTTTCATTTGATGGGGAGCAGTCAGAGTTAACTTGAAGGAATCGAGCCAGCCCTTTACCTTGCTTCTCACCATCTACTGCAAAGAGCACTACAAGCATTGTTATTTGTTGATGTTAGGGAAGACGGATCCCTTTGCCACATGTGGACCACCTTCACTTCCCAACAGCTATTCAAAAAAATAAAATAAACTTCACAAATGCTTTGGAATTCAAGACTTCAAGGGAACATGCTGACCCACCTCTTCACAAGACCTTTAGATGAACTCAAAGTCAAGGGGTGAGTTTCCCCTTTTAATCACACAGTTTCCTGCCTCTCCCCTTGCATTTGAACAAAATCCATGGGAAAGAGCTATTCCATTGTTTTGGGGTTGCCCCAGCACCATTCTGGGCTTGCCTGTCTTACTTTTTTAACTGGGGGAAGGGTGAGAAGGAGGAGAAGAGAAAAATCATCAAGGGCTGGGAGTTCATACGTGTGAGCTGGGGGGAAGGAGATGGAAATAACATTTGTCTAATTTCCCTGTTTCACAAAAACTATATTTGACCCCTTTCTTCTCTTCCCTCTCCTGGAGGACTCTTTTAAAAATCTCTTGAGCCATATAATTCATGTGGTTTAATGTCTTGTCGCTGGAATTTAAGCCATGTGGGATCTCTCATCCCTTACCTACTCTCAGTTCAGGATTGCCTGGAGTCTTAGAAATCAGTGCCCCATGGGGATTGTTTCTGTTGCCTGTGAAGCTTCCTACAGCTTCTCCTCATAGATGTTAACTTTAAAAGACAAAGAAAATATTATTTGACCTTTCAAGAAATCTAAACATCGGTACATTTTTAATTCAAAGTTCAGGACGTAGGACTGAGAAATACAGTAATATTGACTCTTTGAAGGAGGGAGGCTGGGAAAGTGCCTGGTACCTTTTCTATTTACTGGTTTCTCACCAAATCTGGAATTCTAGAAGCAGAGACATTATGCCCTAGGTGTTCATAATAAAAATCATATGGTAAAACATGTGATGATCCTATGTGAACCTTGGACCAATAACCTTAAGACAACTTACAATGGTGACTGAGTTGAATCCTTCCCTAGAGAGTGAAAATATCTTCTAGACCCCTGGTCTAAATCCATTCTAAAGAAGTGAAGAAATAACAGCAAAATAATCATCTTGCTGTGGGCAAGACTCAGAGATAAAGGTAGTCCCCAAAGTCATGATCTTTCAATGTTAGGTTTCAGTCAATCTGGGAAACTCACTATCTAGGAGAATTATTTTCTTTTTTTTTAAATAAGATTTTATTGCGTAAGATGACTTCCATCTACATGTTGGCATGTGAGTATATTCAAAGTGAAGTGGAAAACTAAAGGATCAGCATATATCAGGGCAAATTGTAAAGTCAATAGTCTAGTTCAGTTATCGGGATTTGGAGGATGGCATCTTTATGAATAATCTATAAAATACATTCTTTTTTTAAATTCAATTTTATTTTATTTTTCAGTCCTTAATTCTCTCCCTCCCAACTTCCCCTCTTTCTACCCATTGAGAAATCAAGAAAACAAACCAAAAAACAAAAACAAAACAACCTACCTGTTACAAACACTGGTAGGTGGAAAAACAACGGATAGAATACTATGCTGAAAGTCAGGAAAACCAGCCCAAAGTACGGCCTCTGACACTTGCTACTCTGGTGTCCTTGGACAAGTTATTTAAGCTTCCTGTGTCTCATGCACCCCTCACACGAAAAGGGATGGAGTGGATGGCCTCTAAGGCCCTTTCCACATCTGTGATCCAGTGGCTGTGGGGAAGTTTTTTGTTGCTTGGCTGTTGAGTTATTTCAGTCACGTCTGACTCTTTGTGACCACTTTGGGGATTTTCTTGGCAAAGATACTGAAGTAGTTTGTTATTTTCTTCTCCAGCTCATTTTTCAGGTGAGAAAACAGAGGCAAACAGGATCAAGTGACTTGCCCAGGGTGACACAGCTACTACATGTCTGAGGCTGGATTTGAACTCAGGAAGAGAAGTCTATCCAGCACTCTATCCATGTCAACACCTCGCTGTCCCATGTAGTTGAGAATTAGGGAGTGGTATCCCTCTCCTTAAATGTTTATTATGACTTGGTGTTTTATCATCTCAGTCATGTCTAACTCTCGTGACCCCGTTTGGGGTTTTCTTGGCAGAGATACTAGAGTGGTTGGCCATTTCCTTCTCCAGCTCATTTTACAGATGAGGGAACTGAAATGAACAGGATTAAGTGATTTGTGCAGGGTCACACAGCTAACAAGTACCTGAGGACAAACTTGAACTCAGATCTTCCTGATTCCAGGCTCAGTCCTCTATCCACTGCCCCACCTAGGAGAGTAACTTTTCTCAACCTCAATTTCCTCACTGTATGTTATGGAGGACTAAACCCTTTCAACTCTGAAATTCTTCCTCTGAGACTTTCATGTCCTGATTATTGAGCTCCCCATATGTGGTTCACTTTGTATAGGCCTCATGCCCTACCCTCCACTCCTACCCTTACATTTCACCCCCTTTCCAGTTCAGAAACAATAATCAAATCAATACTGCCTTTGTTACTGGAAAAGATAAGTCAAGCTGTTCCCCTGTGGTTCCACTTACATCCCTGCTACTTTTTAATACAGAATGTCCCTCCTTCGTGTCTCCTCCCCTATATAAGTTGTCTTTCTTTACTAGAATGTAATATTCTTGAAGACAGTGACTATCTGCTTTTGTATTTGTATCCCTAAAGCTTATTATCTTCACAAAAACCCTCTGAAATTGGTTATAATTTAATCTTTTATCACAAATGAAGAAAACTGAAGCTCAGAGAGGTTAGATTATTTTTTGGCAAGGATCTCTGGACTCAGCAATTATCAGTGGAACAAGAAAAGCAGCACTGTATAGTGGAATGCAAACAAGACTAGATGTCAAAAGATCTGAATTCAAATTCTGAGTCTGCCACTCAGCAACCTACATGACCTTGGACTAGTCACATAAACTTGATGGGAGCCTAAAACACCTTTTCCATGAAAAGTGGGTATATTCTACTTGTCCATCCTCCCTGGAATGTTGTGAGGACCTAATAAGATAATGAATCTGACAATGTTTTGTAAACTCAGGAATAAGATATACTTCCACTGTAATTGAATAGATTACATAATTCTTGGTAAATCTGAATGGAAATTGAGAAAGCAAGACAGAAAATTTAAAGCAAACAAATCTGATTTGGCCATGAAGGAGGGCAAAGGGAAGAGAATAAGCATTTATTAATTACCTATTATTGCCAGGCACTGTACTAAGCACTTTACAAATATTGTCTCAGCAAATATTGTCTCTTTACAGTAACCTTGTAAAGTAGTGCTATTATCTTTTCTTTCACAAATGAAGCAACTGAGGCAGACAGAGGTCAAGTGACTTGTCCAGGGTCGCCTAGCTAGTAAGTGTCTGAGGCCATATTTGAACTTAGGTCTTCTTGACTCCAGGCCCACTGTTCTATACATTGCACCCGGTTTCCTTCTGAAAAGCATGTCAGAAGCGGGGGAAAAAAAAAAAAAGGTTGAGCAAACTTGTAATTGAGAAATACTAATTAGTGATGGAAAATGAAGGATTTTCTTTTCATTTCCATTTGAGCATTTGTCAATTCTTACAATTCTATTTTCAGTGTTGGGCTATACAGTACTATGGTTCTACCTCCACCTATTTAAAACAATTTCTAAAAAGCTAGAAAAATGCTGAAAATATTTTTTATTTTTTTCTATCAATGTGTATCATCTTCTTGCATAAAATATCCATGCTACAGTGAACATCTACACACACAGTGTGTAGAATACTGTGCTAAGTATAAACAAATATAAATCCATTTAACGCTCTTTTCATAAGGAGTTTAATAGTGAAAAAGACAGAAAAAGAATGCTTTTGTGTAGCCTAAGAGATTTATATTAATTGTTAAAGGATGTAAGATATTGCTACTGTTATATCTAAACATTTTGTTACTTAATCAGAGTGACATTTTGATATCTAATCTAAGGGATGAAATTTTTTTGTTTTAATATATGCTAATATATGTATGTAAAGAAACATAGCTTCCAGACAGGATTTAGACAACTTTTGGAGAAGAAAATAAAAAGATACGTGTATTAGCAAGCACCCTAGCATACCCAGGGCGGCTACTAGCACAGGTTCTTAGATCTGCTTTTCTAAAGGAAAGCAACTCAAAATGGGTTAACAATCTTAC